>PVIH01008469.1:0-90730 GCA_004025045.1 Sigmodon hispidus
GTCCCCCCCCCCCCAAGTTTTTCACAGCTTCTCTGTGTAGCCTTGGTTGTGCCGGAATTTACTCTGTAGACCAGGCTGGAGGGCTGGAATTAAAGGCACATGCCACCACACCTGGTCTCACGTGATCTCTTGCTTTCCATTTTAGCCCTCTTTGTTTTTTCCTGACGGCAGTGTGGACTACAGGCATTCTCCAGCCTGGCTGGGAAGGATCACTGGAGAAAAGCTATTTCCTCAGTCTAGGGAGACAAAGTTAAGATGCATGGGGGTGGGGTGGGGGAGCAGCCTGAGGAAACGGTAGTTAAGACAAACTTGGGGAACAGATTAGTAATTTTCAACACTGAGGCAGGAAATGGAAGCACAGAGTCTTCCCTGAGTCTTAGTGGAGGAGGGCCGTTCTTTGCAGAGAGCCCTTTCCTGGAAGTGAAGCATGGGTGAGTCCCTGCAGCCCTGTGCGGGAGCTCAGAGCTCAGGTGAGCTCACTTTGTTAGCGGAAGTGGTTCAGTCAGTGCAGGCACTCCCTGCCAAGTCTCATGACCTGAGTTCAAGCCCATGATCCACCTGGTGGAAGCCCAGAGAACTACCTCCATGAGTTCTCTGATTTCCACGCATGTGCTGGGGTAAGCTAGAAAAAACGCAGCAACATCAAAAAAAGTTGTTTTTTTTTTTTAAATTTTTAACAATTTAGTTGAAACTGGGTGTATGGTGGTGCATGCCTTTAATCCCCACACCCTGGATGCAGAGGAAGGTGGATCTCTGAGTTAGAGGCCAGCCTGACCTACAGAGTTCGGGATAGCCAGGGCTACACAGAGAAACCCTGTCCAAACAACTTAAAAAAAAGAAATCAACACCCTCCTCCCCCTTTCTGTGTGTTTGTGCCAACCAGCATGATAACAGAGGATACCAGCTCCTCTGAAACGGAGTTACTGGCAGTAAGTGCTGACATGGGTGCAGGGAACTGAACCTGCATCCTCTGAAGGAGCATCCAGCATTCTTCTGAGCCACTTCTTCAGACCCCTTTGCTAACATTTAAATGTGAGGAAAACGTTGTTTTTTTTTTTCTCCAGTTGGTTTTAATGCCACCGATTCCACATTTCTGGAATGTGCAGTTGGAATATCAGGCAGTACTGCAGTGTGGTCAGAGGTACATATCTAACCCCAGGCAAAAAGTTTGCTTACGCTCTGGAGTTTGAGGCCAGCATTAGCTACATAGTGGGATTCTAATCAAAAGCAAAAGCTGACCAGACAGACTAATGTCAGATGATGATGGGCCTGTCCATCAACCTTGGAGCAAAGTCATAGTTTCATAGACTAAGGTAGCTGGTTATTACACTAATGACATGGCCTGGCTGTAGGCTAGATGCTGGCGTCCTTTTATGGCCTCAGCTATTTTGCAAATGTTCGCACATCTGCCTCAATAGCCTTTTCAGTAAATCTGTTCACTTTTTTTTTTTTTTGGCAGTTCAGAGTTTAATATGAAATTTCATTTGGGTTAGTGTGATTGTTTTTCTAAACAAATTGAGAAATATAGCTCAGTTGGTAGGATACTTGTCTAGCATCACAAAGCCCTGGGTTTGACCTCCAGCATCTTGTAAACCGCACAGTGGTGCATGCTGTAATTCCAAAATTCTTAACACTCAGGAGGTGGTTTGGCCACACAGCAAGTTTGAGGCCAGCTTGGCCCTGAGAGGCCCTGTCTCAACAAATAAGTGCATAAATTTGAAGAAGAAACAATTAAGAAATTAAATTCCTCTGTGAGAAGGGAAGAGAAGCAGAGTTTTAGCAGGCATTGTTTCTAAAGCATGGTGCTGAAACTCCAATCTGTGCTGGACATGGTGCCACAGACCTGTAAGCTCAACACACTCAAGTAGAGGCAGGAGGATTGTTGTGAGTTTGGGCCCAGTCTGGTGTGTATAGTGACTTCCAGGCCAGATCAAGACCCTGTTAAAAGAAACAAAACAAAACAAAACAAAACAAACCCCGAAAAACAAAAAGCAACAAACCATCAAAATAAGTAAATAAAAATACGACTGAACTTGTAATATTTGCTCTGTAGCTGAGGATAACCTTGAACTCCCCACCCCATCTTCCTGCCTTTACTTTCCGAGGGCTGCAATTACAGGTCTGTATCATTACACTTGGTTCTGGAATGGGACCCAGGGCTTCAGGCATGCTAGGCAGTGGGAAAACTAGTCTTCCTTTACCCCCTTTTGTAAGGCAGGGTCTCGCATCCAGGCTGGCTTCAAACATTTTTCTGCCTCAGCATCGTCAGTGCTAGGGTTATAGGCAGAGACCACCATGCCCTTTTTATCTTTCTCCTCGAGTCAAATATAGACAGTCCCAATTGTTGTGAGTAGGAATGACTTTGGCTTTTCCTCAAGCACTGATTTACCTGCAGAATTAAAAAGACTCACTTTAATTTGTTTCTGTGTATACTATTCTACCTCCAAAGAACCTTCCATATGTCTGTGTTTTCACTGCTGATACACAGTCTCCCACTGAGGCATGCTAGAGTGCATACGTGTGTGTGCTCTTACACACACACACATGAACACACGCATGCATGTGTGGGTGGAGGTCCCAAAAAGGTCAACTTTGGGTATCTTTCTCTATCACTCTCAACCTTTTTTTGAGCTAGGCTTTGCAAGTAACCCGGCTGTCTCAGGTTCGGCCAGGCTGTGAGTAGGTTACAGACACATCCTGCCACATCTGACTCTGTCTGAGTATTGGGGATCTGAACTCAGGTCTTCTTCATTCTTGCACTTTACTAACTGAACCATCTTCCCAGGCAGGCTCTAGTTTTAAATGCTCATACTTTTCTGGCTATGAATGTTTTGCAAATGACACTGTGTCTCATCTATAGGTTGCAGACCTGGGATGTGGCGATGCCAAGCTCCTAAAGCTGCTAAAAATCTACCCATGCATTCAACTGCTTGTTGGGGTAGATATCAATGAAGAAAAATTACATTCAAATGGGTAATACTTCTAGTGCTATGATTTGATGTGTCTGGTATCCCAAAGGTGCTTGTGTTGGAAGCCTGGCCCCCAGACTGTCAGAGGTGGGGTATAGACATAGGTCATGGGGCTCTTCCCTAAGAGATGGATTCTCCCTCTTTTTTGAGACAAGATATTATGATACAGCATTGGTGTCCTCACCTTAATTTACTGTGTGCCATCATGCCAGACTTTAATGCCGGTCTCTTAAGTTGTAGTTAAGTCTCATGACTGTCAGTTCTGAAGAAGGAGGGTTGTAGCATGTTCTTGGTCCCCTCACACCACAGTCACATTTCTGCTTCTCTGATATATCAATGATTTCTAGATTGATTTGAAACCTCTTCTAAAGAGCTGAAAAATCTCTGTTCAAAAGAGAGGCAAAGTATGAAAATGAGAACATTATGGAAAATTCAAAATTATCTTCTTAGTGGCCTAACCTGCCACTGTGGAAGGAAGGTGCCCCATGGTCTAGTCTTTAGTACAAGAAGAGAAAGTCAGGTAGGTAGGACTCACATCAGTGTATTCAGAGGTGCTGATCAGAGGGTCCGGGTTCCACTGCTGTGAGAGCTCCTTCTCTGTTTACTTTTGTGGTTCTGGGAATCACAGCTGTGTACCTCCACACACCAAAGAGACTTGAGTTCCAGGGCCTCTCCTCATTCAGCTAGGTCTGCTGTCTGCCCCTGAGCCATATCCCAGCCCGATTGCTAAGTTGTTTTCTTCCCTAATGTTGCTGATTGACAATAATTACTTTCCAGGCATCACTTGTCTCCCTATTTGGGGGAGTTTGTAAAACCCCGAGAGCTCGATTTGACTGTTACCTTGTATCATGGCTCTGTCGTGGAGAGAGACTCACGCTTGCTTGGATTTGATTTGATAACATGCATTGAATTGTAAGTCTGCCATTTCAATTTTTCTATATTTGTTAAGGTGTGCTTGGTGTCCTAATGCAGGATCTGCTTTAGAGAAATTCTTTGGGCTGTTGGGAAGGATGTGTATTCTGAAGTACTTGGATGGAATATTCTATAGATTGTATGTTAAGTCCTTTTGATCTATGGTTCATTTAATTCAGTTATTTCTTTTGTTAGGATGGTCTGCCAGGTAAGAATCAGGTATCGATGACACTTCTGTTGTGCTGTGGTTAATCTCTGTGTTAATTTGGTAATGTCTTTATAGTTGTCTTATCTTTGGAAGTTGATATAATTATGTTGCTTCCCGCTCCTCTCCTCTCTCCACGCCCTCTGATGAATCATATTTGTTTGAGGTGCTGAGGATCCAATGCAGGGTATTTCTACTGAGCCCTAATTCCAGTCCTGTCACACTCTTGTGGTTATAGATTTACAGATGTTGTGGGATCAGGTACAAGGCACTGTTCTGCTCAGCCAGGCTCACTAATTCTTTACCTTTGGTTCCATTTACTTAGACTTTTCTCTAGGTGTAATTTCCTGCATGCATTTTTCACATGATCCACTTGAGAGCACGTTGGAGACAGTGACCTTTTACTCATAAATATATGCACTTTAAAGATATTTTCCTAAAAATTGTATTTGTGTGTGTGTGTGTGTGTGTGTGTGTGTGTGTGTGTGTGTGAGAGAGAGAGAGAGAGAGAGAGAGAGAGAGAGAGAGAGAGAGAGAGAGAGAGAGAGAACACCTGAACTAACGTTGTCAGGCTTGAAGGCAAGCGCCTTTAACCTGTTAGCCTTATTGCAGGCTCTTAAACATCTTTCTAGTGCATCAGGCCAATCAGATGGCTCAGCAGGAAAGGTCACTTGGCTGTAAGTGTACAGGTCTGAGTTCAGTTTTCAGAACCTATGTAAAGATAGAAGGAGAGAATTGGGTACATGAATGTCCTCCCATCATACATACAGTAATAAATAATAATTAAAAAATCAGATGACATGCTCCCTCTTGTATAGCCATGGTATGCTATATTAAGAAATATCACAGTGGCCGGTGTGGTTCACACCTTTGATCCCAGCACTCGGGAGGCAGAGGCAGGCAGAGAGAACTCTGAGTTTGAGGCCAGCCTGGTCTACAGAGTAAGTTCCAGGATAGCCAAGGCTAAGCATAGAGAAACTATGTCTCAAACAAAACAAAACAAAACAAAAAAAACCCTAAAAATATGGTGATATATTATGTATCTAATAAAACTTGCCTAAAGATCAGAGGACAGAGCCAGCCGCAGAGTATCAGGCAGAGCTGGCACATACCTTTAATCCTAGCACTTGGAAGGCAGAGGCAGAGATCCCTTTGGATCTCTGTGAGTTCAAGATCAAACAGAACTAGGTAGTACTGGCACATACCTTTAATCCCAGCACTTGGGATCCTATGCCTCTGCTTCTAGTACTTGTGAAACACACACACACACACACACACACACACACACACACACACACACACACACACACACACACACTTAATACCAGCAATAAGAAGTTTGACCCAGGAAGTGATATGGCTGAGCAGAGAAAGATATATAAGATAGAAAGAGACTGAGTTCGCCCCTTCTCTTTTGGCTGAGAACTCAGAGGCATTCAGTCTTGAGGATTCCTGGAGATAGGCTCTTCCCCTTTGAGCCTAAAAATTAGCTTTGGACAACATGAATTTTGAGATGGCTAGCTGAGATAAGCCAGTCTCACGGACTACTCTAGCCAGGACTTCAGACAAGCCCTGCACTTTCCCATTATGCAGAAACTGGACAACAAATGATACAGCTACTGCTCCCAGGACTTGACAATTAACCCCAAATTTTCTTTTTGGATTTCCTAAAGATGCTGTTGACCCTAGACAGCAGGAAGTAATTTTAAGACACAATGCTCACATTCCCAAAAGGTAGGGTGGTTGGTTTTTGGTCTTTCAGTGGTTTATGTCATTGTTTAGGGTGGTAGATTGCAAGTTGTATTGGTAATGGTCAGAAAAAAAATCTGAAAAAGATAAGATTCAAGGTTCTTGTTTGAAAGAAAAAAGGAGATATAGGCATGATAGGACAAAAAGTTAGATTATTGAATCTACGCTGAAAAGAAAAAGGGAATATAGATATGATGGGATAAAATGGCAGATGACTGAATCTACTTTTAAAAAGCAACTACTCATTTTAAATATTTTAACATTGGATTGAATTTTTAAATATTGTATACAAGTTGTGTATATTGATACAAATTTGCGATTAATTTTGTTTGAACATACTATACATACATTTTTACTCTTGTTCAAGGTATTATACTGTGGTGGTATATTCAATAAAAATATCCTGAAATATCAGAGGACAGAGGCAAGCCATGAAGATCAGGGAGTGGTCACTCACACCTTTAATTCTAGCAGAGATCCTGTGGATCTCTGGTAGTTCAAGGGCAAACAGAGCTAGGTGGTGATGACACCCACTTTTAATTCTAGTTCTAGGAATGTTGAATAAGGAAGTAAAATAGCTGTACAGGGAAAGAAATATAAGGCAGGAGAAGTCAGAAGTTTTTCCTTTTTGCCTGCCTGCCCAGTCATTTTGAGGACTCAGGGAGATAGGACCTCCCTGTTTGGCCTGAGAAGTTGGCTGGGTGAGAATTGGCTGTGGTTTGTTCCCCATCTTTCTGATATTTCAGGCCATTTTTATTGAATATACTACCACATTGTATATATACAACTCATCTAACAATGTAATGCAGATTGCTAGTTCTTGAAAGTTATTGTCAACTAAGTAAGATATAAAAGTGCAAGTTAGTAGTTCATTATTACAATAAGACTTGTAGTCATATTAGTTATTTTTTCAAGGTCATATGTTTTAGACAGGTTGTCTTCAAATACTTCAGAGATCTTAAAGAATATGGCATTTAAGATATTTTAATAACATAAGTTCATTTTATTTTTATTTTTTAAAATTTATTTATTATGTGTACAGTGTTCTACCTGCATGCCATAAGAGGGCACCCGATCTCATTACAGATGGCTGTGAGCCAGCATGTGGGTGCTGGGAATTGAACTCAGGACCTTTGGAAGAGCAGCCATTGCTCTCAACTGCTGAGTCATCTCTCCAGCCCCTCATTTTATTTTTATGACAATAAGACATATCTGCTCCTAGTAGCACAAGTCTACTTCAGAGAAGATGATGAGCATTGATAAAACTCCATATGGAGTTGACTTTCTTTGTGGCAAAAGTTAGCCACTGGGCAAGAAAGTGCTCTTGCCTTAGCTGCTGACAGTATGCTGTCCAAGATGGACAAGCAAGAAATATAATAAAGGACTGCTGAACTTTACCAAGACAAGGTAGGACAGCCCTTCAGGGAATCCTGCTTCACAGATAAGTCTGTCAGATGTGCTAGTCCTGTAGGCCAAAGATGGATGCCTCAACATTGCAGAGGAACCTTGGGTGACTGTCCAGGCAGCCAGCTGTTTCTATCATTTCTCACATTTTTCTTTTATTTTGGAAGTTGCTTGCTTCCACTTCCTGTTTACTCAGTTAATATTATTTCCTTCTCAGGTCTCTGAGGGAGTTGAAGACTACATAGTTATGATTGTAGTTTTCCTACTTACAGATTCAGAAAAGAAACCCACTAAAGAAGTGTAAAGTGTGTAAGTTGGGGAGACATCAAATGATAGTTTTGGTTAGTAATACACGTTAGATAGGAAGTGAATTAGGTTCAACACTTTGGACTGACCAAAATAGGATAAATAATGGAGTATTTTCTCTGAATTTGTCAGTTGTTAATGGACTAGATGTTATTGATGTAATTATTGCCTGTATATATTATGTATGGTTATTGTACTCATTGTATATTTTCTTATACTAGTTATAACCTTTTTTATTTTTGACAAAAGAAGAAATGTGGTGATACATTATGTATTTAATAAAGCTTGCCTGAAGATCATAGGACAGAGCCAGCCACAGAGTTAGCCATAAAGGCCAGGCTGTGGTGGTGGTGTACACCTTGAATCCCGGCACTTGAGATCTCATGCTTCTGTTCCTAGTACTTGGGAAACACACATGCCTTTAATCCCAGCACTAAGAAGTTTGAACCAGGAAGAGATATGGCTGAGCAAAGAAAGGTATATGGCTGAAGGAGACAGAGTCCGTTCCCTCCCCCCCTTCTCTTTTGGTTGAGGATTCAGAGGCATTCAGTTTGAGGATTCTTGAAGACAGGATCTTCCCCTTTTGGCCTGATGTGTTGGATAGGTGAAAACTGGCTGTGGGTTGTTTCTCTGTCTCTCTGATCTTTTAGCATTTGTCCCAATATCTGGCTTAGTGTTTTTATTAAAAGACAAATTAGGATTCATGCAACATTAAAAAAAAGAAAGAAAGCTCACAATGATGCGTATGATCATGTTATAAAGTCCTCTACATCCAGTACTCACAGCTCACTCTAGTGATATCTTTTGTAGCATTTTCCAATCTAGTTACCATTTAAAATGTGGGTTTTGTTCCATTTTTTATTTTTATTTTTGGTACTTTTTGAGACAGGGTCTCTCTTTGTAGCCCCAGTTATCCTGGAGCTCACAAGAGATTCATCTGCTTCTGCCTCCTGAGTGTTATAATTAAAGGTGTGTATCACCATGTCTGGTCTGGAGAATTTAGTAGTGATGACTTTTGAGTGCCTGCGACAGGTTTGCTCAGTTCTTCTTTATAGAACATCCTTTAATCTGGATTTATGTTAGTATTTTAATGTTAGATTTAGAGGAAGCTTTTTTTTTTTTTTTTTTGGCTTGGTGAGGTTGTTGATCAAGGGCACACTCAGTAGGTGGTGTTGTAGTTCTAAACTGGACCTGCTGTCCCAGGGAATGAGTTGTGTGTGTTCATGCACTCAGGAACATACATAAATGTATGGGAGGTGGAAACTAGAGTTTGATATCCTGTCTTCCTCAGTCACTCTCACCTTTTTTTTTTTTTTTTAAGATAGGGTTTCTCTGTGTAGCTTACCATCCTAGAACTAGCTCTGTAGACCAAGTTGGCCTCTGAACTCACAGAGATCCACCTGTCTCTGCCTCCTAGTGCTAGGAATACAGGTGTGTGTTGTCATGCCTGGCCACTCGTGTTTTTGAAATGGGTGTCTCAGTGAACCTGAACCTTGATGTTTGGCTACACTGGTTGGCTAGCAAGCCCAGGAGATCTCCTGATGCTCACCTCCCAGGCACTGGGGTTGCAGATGTGTGTTTCTATGCCAGCCTTTTTCTGAGTGCAGGGGATTGGAACTTAGGTCCACATTCTTGCACAAGTATATTCACTTGTGAGTTCAGGTGCCCCTGGAGCCTAGAAGAGGGCATCAGATACCCTGGAGCTGGAGTTATACCCATGAGCCACCTAACATGGGTCCTAGAAACCAAACTTGGGTCCCCTGTAAGAGTAGTGCATGCTCATAATAGCTGAGCTGTTTCTGCAGTTGCCTACCATTTTTTGAAAAGCGCTCTTAGATGGAATGTTGCGTTCTTGGGGCATCGAATCAAGGAATATACACGCTCAGATACTGTTTAAAAAAATGAAACTTGATAAGAGTTTTGTAGAGGGCAGCAGAGGAGCTCAGTTGATGGGTCATCCTGGGCAAAGCTGGGAGTGGGAAGATTCAGACATAAGCACAGTTGTTGATGGTTGTGGACTGTTGGGTTATCAGAGAAGGGGGAAAATCACCATCCAGGTAGGAATTATTTTTGTTTAGTCAATTAGGAAAATACATTCCCGTGAAGCCAGATTAATTCTCCCTTTCTTATTAACTATTTTAGAATAGAACATTTGAATTCAGATGATCTGGCCAGATTTCCCGAAGTGGTTTTTGGATACTTGTCACCAGCCATGGTTGTCATCAGCACTCCAAATGCTGAATTCAACCCCCTGTTTCCCACAGTGACTCTGAGGGATGCAGACCATAAATTTGAGTGGAGCAGAATGGAGTTTGAGACCTGGTAAGTTCAGAAGGTTTGTTGTTTGTTTGGCAGGAATCCTGTTAAAGGAAGTAAGCTTTGATATGTTTGTTTTACCTAAATGGTTGGCTTCTTACTTCATCCCAGCAAGGTCTCCTCGTGTGGCTTATGATGTAGTGACGTCACAAGGAAAGCAGCACACTGGGCAGAAAGGAGTGTCCTGGATGCTCTTTAGGGGACCCCCCCCCACATAGTGTTGGCATAGAATGAGGACAAAATGAGGAGGGTGTGGGCTCTGAGGTGCTCATGCCCATGCTAGGGGTGGCTGATTGGCTTGTGCACATTTTTTTTAATATATTAAAAGTGCACATGACCTGGGTTGCAGGCCTTTGAGGGTTTCTCTTCACCCATACTGCTCACCCCATAGCTTTCCTTTCTTTTTCCTGTGGTGGCTTAGAAACTGAAAGTGTGTCACTGCCTTTGCTCCTTACAGAAGCCGGGCATCCTGGTCATACATCGTACACTTGTGTAGGGATGTTTAACCTCAGGTGTCTGTTTTTTTAGGTAATGTCTCCTTATATATATAGCCCAGACGAGCTGTGATTCCTTACCCTCCTGCCGTATCAGGCAGAAGTGGCACGATAGGCACTTGCTTCCTTGCTTGGCTTAGATATATTTTCTATTTTCTAAAACTTCAGACAAGAAGTTACTTAAGAATTATTTGTTTACAAAGCTGTTTAACTAGAACTGCATGTCCAGACAAGTGATTTCTCTTCCTTGCTTTATTTCAGGGCTTCACGAGTGGCTAACCGCTACAATTACTGTGTGGAGTTTACTGGGGTAGGGACACCACCAGATGGATCTGAGCATGTTGGATATTGTACCCAGATAGGTGTCTTTAGGAAAAACAGTGGGAAGCTAGCTGAACCCTGTATTTCACAGCAGCATGACCAGCATGTTTACAAAGCTGTGAGTATTCTTTATAAAGTAGCTGCCAGGGCTAGAAGTACATGGTCAACATGATGGACAGTGAGGATGAGGTCTACTACTAAAACCACCACCACCACCATCACCATCATCATCACCACCACTTCCTCCTTCCATCCTTCTTCCTCCTCTTCCTCCTCCTTTTTCTTTTCTCTTTTCTCTCTTATCCCATTTTCTCCTCCTTTCTCTTCCCCTCTACTTTTCCTCATTACTAATTCCCAAGGTAGAAAGGTGAATAAATGACCTACTTTTCTTCTTTTCTCTTTCTGTCTTTCTCTTGACAGGGTCTCACTATGTAGCCATAGCTGGCCTAGAACCTGCTATGTAGACTAGGCTGGCCTTGAACGCACAGAGATCTGCCTGCCTCTGCCTCCCAAGTGCTGGGATCAAAGGTGTGGGCCACCATGCCTGGCTAAGTGACCTAATTTTGAGGCTCATCATAGAGAGATACTTCAGGCTCCGTGAGTCCTGGCAGAGTTGGCTTGTGGCATCCTGTCAGACTGATTGATATTATACGACAAAGAACAGTTTGCTGAAGGTCTTCTTGGGATGTTTCAGGGTAGGACTTCTGCTGCCTTCTTTGTAATCTCTTAGGATTGACAGCAGTAAAGGGGAAGCCAGTGCCAGTTCCTCTCCAGCTGTGATGCATGAACACACTCATACACCCGTACCCACAGATGCACACCCAGCCACACCCATGCCTCATCTTTCAAACGAATAATTCTTCCCTTGATGGAATCATTTTCATTTATTTTTAATTTTTCTTTAGCCTGCATGTCACTTTGTTGCCTCTTGGATCAATAGTTCTCTTGCCTGCGCCTCTCAAGGACCAGGGGCTATAGGCGTGTACCACTGATTCTAGACTGAACATTCTGTTCCTCTTTACACTCATTTCTATGCAATATCAAGTAGAAACACTGAGTTCGTGGTTCAGTTAGGCTTTCAGCATCTATTAACTCCAGATCTAATGCCCTCTTTGGGCCTCAATGGACACCAGACTCATATGTTGCAGGCAAAACACTCATACACAACAAATAATAAAATAAATCTTTTCAAAAATACTGGGTTAGTGTCTGTTGGTAGAAACATGACTGGGATATAGTTGGCATTAGAATGGAAAGCCATCCATTTATCTACTATCCACATATGCCTGACTTCTAGTAAGATTAAGGCTTTTACAATGAGTAGGTTCTGACATGTGCAGGATGATGTACACATGGTCAGCTCTTCCCTGGCTGAATTACTGATGGTTTAAACAAACTTGTCTTCTGTTTGGTTTTCTTCCTTCAGGTTTACACCACCTCCTACCCGAGTTTGCAGCAGGAGAAGGTGCTCAAGTTTGTCCTGATCGGGGAACTCCTGATCCAAGTTGAACGCCTGAGGCTGAGACACCAGCGAATGCTGAGGGAACAGGAGAGGCCAGGGGACACGGAGGACTTCTCCCCAGCGGCCCACCTACTGCTGGGAGCGGTTTTCACTGAGGCTGAAAAGGCCAGGATAGAAAATTCTCCCCAACCCTTCTGTGAAGGAGAGAAGTTTTGCATACCCCTTCGGAGACTGCTGGCTTATCCCAAGCTACACCGTTTATGTGTTGATGAAGAGAGGATGCGGTCCCTCATTGCTGACTCAGTGTGCCTAAGCGGTGACGGTTCTGCAGTTGTGGTTGACCTGCATAATTCTTGGGATTATCGGCCTGAAGATAATTGAGCAAGAAGCTCAGAGTCTTGCTGATAGTTAAGTTGGCTTAGAATTTGATTTTTTTCTTTTTTGGTGTGTGTGTGTGGTGATGAGACTTGAACCCACAACCTTGTGCATGTAAAGCAAGCACTCTGCCACTGAGCTATATTCTCAGTCCTAGGACTTAAAATTTGTACAGTCATAATTCAAGTAATATTTTGAAAGTTTGAACACAAATCGGGTCCTGAACTTGTTGACAGATCTGCCTGACATAGACTGCTCTTCGCCTGAGAAAGGGCTTAACTAAAAGTAGTTGCTTTCCTTTAAAATTGGATTTTTAAAACCAATTGGTGTTTATAAGAATGAAGAAATTGGATGTGGTCATGTGTTAATTTTGTCCTCACTCATATTTTGGTGTTGGAGCCGTTATGTTGAATGTGACATTAAAACATTTAAATGTGATGAAGGCCACATGAGAACCTTTCCCAGGCCAGGCACAGAGGCCCATTTATCTTAGCACCTGGATGGACGGCACAGGAGGATGGATCATGGGTCTGAGGCCAGCCTGGGTTACATGGTGAGACTCTATCTGAAAACAAAAATCAGTTCCTCTGATCCAACTTTTCCCAGGGATGATATAGCTTTAAAAATCTGGGATTATCCTTTTACTTTAAGACATTATATGAAAAAGGAACATGGGTGAAGGGTTTAGAAATCTCCTGAGGTAATCCCTAATGTGTGTGTGTAGGGGTGATAGAGGTTGGACCCCAGGGCTTTGCACATTTTAGTTATGTGCTCTACCATTCAGCTGCACCCTCACCCACGTGAGTGTGAATACACCCCCTCCCCCTCCTGGCTTTCTGGCTTGAATTGGGGCAGAGAGAGAGCAGTGTGGTTTTGTTTGATGAAAGAGGAAAGCTGCCCCAAGGGGATATTTTTGTGTGAAGCATGGGAGTCTAGAGGTAAGTCACCCAGGCGTGGCTTCTCCAGTGTTAGAGCCGCTGGAGATTGGGATTAACCTGGGGTTCCCACTTGCATAGCCTGCACTACCAGAAAGGAAGAGGGTTGGAACTCACTAGCTGCCCAGTTGCTTGTTGCTAGGCAACACTACTGCTACTTCCTGTGTGACACTGAGGAAAGTTGATAAGTGTATCTATATTCTAAGAGGCCACATGCATACTCAAGTCACTTCCTAAGGAACCAAAAGGATATGTTGACACAATGTCTGTGCCCCCGGTATAGCGTGACCTCCCCGGGGCTGTTCTGTGGCTGCAGAGCTGGTCCCTGGGCAAAGAGCTCTGTGGACACTTATCCTTAAGCTGAATCTTCAAGGGTTAGTAATCAGTGGATTTGGCGAGAAGGTTTTCATAGAGAAAAATCTTAGTCACATTGGCACTGCTAACCGGCCAGCTGCCTCTTCGAATCTCATAGACCAATCCATCAGGTTTCCGTGTGCCCCCAGGTTTTTACCTTTCTATGTCTGTGCCCAAGCTTTGCCTTAGGGTTCCCTGCTCATCATGGTTCTTTGCTGAAGTCCCATTTTCTAGCCAGGGTAAAGCCCTGGACCATACCTTCCTCCAGTTACTCCATCAGGTCTTTTGAAGCCTGACGACTTGATCCCTCACCCACAAACTATGGGGATGAGAACAGTTCTTTCTTGTGTATCTACATGTCCTGCACCTACCCCTCCCTCTTCCTCAGAGTTGCACACACGCTAGGGAAATGCTTTACCACGGAGCCACACTTCCAGCCCTTGGCTTTTACTTACATCCTTACTTTGTGTTCACTTCCCAGCTCAGACAAATGCCTCTCTTTGCACATTTAAAGGTTTGTTCTGGGCCCCCCTTCTCTTTTCTCCTTTGGTGCTGGGAATGTATCCCAGGGCTCTGTGTGCGTTATACAGCTGTTCTACCACTGAGCCTCATTCCTCAGCATGGGCTCTCATTCTAAAGCTACACCTTTACCCTTTAGCAACTCACAAACGATCCTTCTAAAGGGTGAGGAAACTAGAGATTGCAGAAATTGCAGAATGCAAGCCTCGTGCAGTGGGGAGTACATCTGTAATCCCGGCACTTGAGAAGTGGAGACAGCGGTGCAGATGTTCAATCATCCTTAGCTACCTCAAGCCACCCTGGTTACGTGAGACCCTGTCTCAAGAAACAACCCCCCCCCTCGCAAATAAGCCTGTCTTCACACAATAAAAACCAAATGTAGAAGACAATCAGGTTTGCTAGGGGAATTTTGTTCCAATTTATGTGTAAAATGAGGTGTAATAGCCATAATGGGAAATGCTTATAAAAGCTAAAGAGAGAGTATTGTAGAAAGCCAATGTCATCATCAAAATTGGTTTTCAGACTGAACAGCTGAACACCTAGCAGCCTTCAAGAGAAGAGCAGGACAGTGCAAGTGCCCACCCTCACTCACAGGCCCCTCTGTTCTCTACAGAAGGACCAGACTGACACACACACACACACACTGCAGAAGAGAGACTTGGCAGAAGACTGTGGCTTCCAGTCACCCCCCTAACCTGTCACCTGTGAACCCTTCATTCTCATAGCACAGCCCATTTGAACTTTGCTCTTGGACATTACTTTCTTCCTACTCCATCTCCATCTGGGAATTTTCAGGGAGCTTCCTAAGAAATCAGATGTGGGAAATGCACTCTTGGGAGCCCTAATGCCTCATGCTACCTTCGTATCTGAAACCTCACAAGCCTTGGAATGAGGGTCTTTTTTTAAGGTTCTGTTATCTGGAGACATTTAAGAACATCTCTGTGCTGGGATCCAGTCCAGGACCCTGCAGACTAAGCAGGAGCTTTGCCAAACTCTACCCCAGCCTCAAGTGTTGGTGTAATTTTAATCCCTCCCCTCCTTTTTCCTCCTGCGGAGCTTCTACTAGAAATATATTGTCTCATATTTCCTGAGTAAAGCAATTTATCGCTGTCATGTTTTCTGGGCTAAGCACTGGTTCATGCTGAGAAGTTTATGGATGGAGAATAAATAAATTTTCGTGCAAGTTTAAATTCTAGTTGACTTTAAAGTGTCTGAAACAGTGTTTTTCAGATTCACTATGTAGCTGAATATAACCTTGAGCATCTTGCTTCCACCTCCCAAGTGCTGGATCACAGGCCTGTGCCACAGTCCCGTTTTCTGCAGTAATGGGGATCGAACCCAGGACTGCATACATGCTGTGTCAGCACTTTACCATCTGAACTGCATCCCCAGTCTCTAGACGGTTGAGATTGTGACAGGGAGGGCTGTTGCTACCTTTAAGGCTCCCTCAAAACAAACACAAAACAGCAACTAAGCCCCAAATACCCTTATTTATTCCCAGGATGCTTGAGGCCTGATTTTGATCCCTTAGCAGCATAAAATCAAAGATTCAGCTGCATGTGGTGGGACACATCTGAACTTTCAACACTCAGGAGGCAGAGGCAAATTTGAGGCCAGCATGTTCTGTCTCCATGTTCTAGGACAGCCAGCGCCACAGAGTAAGACCCTGCCTATGAACAGACAAACAAAAAGCAAAACCCCAATAAAAAAATTAAAGCTGCAAGTTATTTTTCTTATATCAACCTTACAATTTAAACCGTGAAAGGAAAAGTATAGCTCAGAACTATATCATCTAAAATAAAGCTAGAAATGCCTTAATTCTTTTTCTCCTCTGCCCACCATCTCAGCCTCCCAGGGGCTCCTAGCCTCTATTTTTTGTTTTCTGGAGAGCAGCTCTGTCCACCATTCTGCATAGAATCCAGTTGATTGTCTATGTTTTATATCAACTTCCCCCAAACGGCATAAGTGCATGAATTTTTACACTTGTTATTCTTGGTTTTTGTTTTTTTTTTTAACTAATATATATTTTAAATATTTTTAAGTCTTATGGATATTTGTGCATATCTGTGTGTATATATGCACATGTACGTGTAGGTGTCTGTGGAAGTTAAAAGTGGATAGTGGGTCCCTTGGTGCTGAAGTTCAGGCGGTCGGGAGCTGCCCAGTGTGGGAGCTGGGAATTGGATTCTAGTCCTGTACATGAGCAGCAAGTGTTTTTAACCCCTGAACTTCCTTTCTAGTCCTGCTATGTATTTTTGATGCAGCTTTGTCATTAGCAGTTTATAAATGCAGCTGGATATGCTCTAAATTGTATTGACAACATGTTCTTTTGCAAAAACATTAATAGTTGTGTATAGAAATTCATGCTAAAAATGGTCAATTGCTCTACTTAAATATTTTATTATTTTGTGTGTAGGGTGTTTTGCCTGCATTTGTGTCCGTGACCCATGTTCATACAGTGCCCTTAGAGGCCAAAAGAGGCCATAGGATTCCCTGGGACTGGAATTAGTGACAGCTGTGAACTTTCACATGGGTGTTGAGAGTTGGGAATTGAATTTTGGTCCTCAGGAAGAGCTCTTAACCACTGACTGCCCCCCACATTACTCTTAAGAATGTAAAGGATGGGGCTGGAGAGATGGCTCAGCGGTTAAGAGCACCGTCTGCTCTTCCAGAGGATCCGAGTTCGATTCCCAGCACACACATGGCAGCTAACAACTGTCTGTAGTTCCAGTTCCAGGCAAAACACCAAGGCAAATAAATAAATAAATAATAAATAAATAAAGTTTTTTTTTTAAAAAAAAAGAATGTAAAGGAATGTTCATAAAGAGCTTGCCCTTCCCACCCTTTCCTAGAGACAACTAGCAAACATTCCTTGTTCTCAGTTCACTAAGAGTAGATTGTAGTTCTGCAAGAACTGATGACTTTTTTGGGGGGGGCAGTTTGTTTTTCACTCCCCGCTACCCCAGGTATTTCACTGGAATGGGCCACATAGCTTTAAAAACTACTTACTTATTAAATTTGTATGTATATAGGTGTTTTGCCATGTGGCTGGTGCCTGAGGGCAGAAGAGGGCATCAGGTCCCCTGGAACTGGGGTTGCAGACAGTTGTGAACCACCACGTGGGTTCTGGGAATAGAACCCGGATCCTACAGAAGCGCAGTTGACACTCTTGACCACCGAGCTATCCCCTGGGCCACATAGTTTCACGCACAGTAATTCAAAATGTTTATTCTTCAATTATTAAACTGCTGTGTGGCAATGGAGAATGTGGTTTTGTCGGAGGCAGAATTTTACAGAAACACTTGCCCGAGGAAGTTTTCATTGCCACTCAAGAGGGCCCACATTCCCAGACCATACATAAAACATGTTTTCAACCATGGCCTCCAAATCCTACTTCCAGCCTGGGCAGCTCTAAAACTTAGCTTTCTGCTGTTATAACAAAATATCGGAGGTAGCCAACAGGAGAAAAGTTCTGTTTTGGCTTACTGTCTTAGAAATCCCTGTCTAAGATAATTTCATTCTGTTGTTTTGGGCCTGTGGCAAGGACCTCATGGTAGAGCAAAACCACTCCCTTCTAGCCGGTAAGTGAGGAAGGAACCATGGTCGCAACTCTGCAAAGGCACAACCCCAGTGATTTTCCATGCTGTTCCACCTTCTAAAGCTTCCCTGATTTCCAGGCAGTACAGCCCTGGGGCTCTCTGGGAGACCTTCAGGATGGAAATGATAGTAAGAACTTGTAAAGATTTCACAGAAGCTTATTTTCCCAGCATTCTTTGAGTTCAAGTTGTTTTCTTATTTATATGTGAAATTTGGCTCCTTCAGTGTCTTCTTGAGAACCTCCCCTCCCCTGAGTCAGTTCTCATCTACTCAGATGTTCAATCCTCCCTTTTACAGCATTCCCAGAAGGCACTGCAGCTACCATAGTATCCTCAGCCCTGTCAGTGGTAGCCAAGGAATAATTCCAATTAAGGCAGTTTTCTCTACTGGGTTGGGTTTCAATGACAACACTCACCATCCCTGGTCCTGTGGTATGTTAAGCAGCTGCAGAAAGCCATGAGCTAATTACCATCAACAATGGCTAAAAAATTTTCTGTAGTCTTTAAGAACAAGCATTTTCACCTTGTACAGGATGTTACAAAACATAGCTTAATATATATATGCATATATATGATGCATATATTAATGTATAATTTGTATATATAAGAACAAGCATTTTCACCTTGTACAGGATGCTACAAAACATAGCTTAATATATATGTATATATATAATGCATATATTAATGTATAATCTATATATGATGCACATCTGAATATTTAGGAAAAACATTTGGGCACAATGTTGAGATATCACAAACAAGCTGGTGGGAGTTGAAAGTTACAGAAATTTGTACAGTAAATAATACTTTTTTGAAGCCCCACATACTGGTTATAAACTCTACTACTTGCAAAAATTAACACTTCATGCCCCCTACATATTCCATGCTGTTGTTTTATTTTTACATACCAACCACTGTTCCTCTTTTCTCTCCCTTACCTTTACACCCTCCCCCTAGCTTCCCCCTACCCTACCATTCACTCCTCAAGGAGGATAAGGCCTTTCATGGGGAGTCAACAAAGTCTGGGATATCAGATTGAGGCAGGACCAAGCCCCTCCCCCCTTTATCAAGGCTGATCAAAATATCCCTCTATAGGGAATGGGTTCAAAAAAGCCAATTCATGCAATAGGGATAAATATTTGTCCCACTGCCAGAGGTCACACAAACTGCCCAAGCCACACAACTGTCATCCACATTCAGAGGGCCTAGTTCGATCTCAAATCTGCTGGGTTTTTAATTTCTGCTGATGTGGGGTATCGACTAAAGAAGACTGCTCAGACATGGGCTTAAGCCAATTGAAAGTCTTTTTTAGCTGGCCAGTGACTACAATGAGTGTTTTGGGATCCCAGTGTAGCACCGAGTCTTTTTCAGGGTGACTTTCTAAGCACAAACCCTATATTATGGGTTGATATATTTCAGTTAACAAAAACAGCCAGAAGCAGAAGCCCGAAAGCAAGATTAGTACATTTAGAGACTTTCCCAGAACTATGAACTTTGATAGATTAGGTCTTTGATTTTGTTTTTGGCAGGTGGTACTGTCTATGTGCTGAGTTTTACAGCCTGAGTGGCACTTCCATCATGGAGTCAGTTGTGCTAAGGTCTGGAGGCCTGTCAAACCTGCCAAACTGTGTATACATTTTGCCTGCATCCCTTTTGCCTTCAACACCATAATTATCTTTTCTATCCATTTCATCACTCAGTTTAGCATTAGTTAAATCCTTTAAATCAGCTTTGCTCCTAGAAATACTGCAGCCTACCTCTACACCTTAACCTTGACCCACTGGACCCTGGGTGTTCACTGAATGACCCTTGTGTTTCTACTGGCCCATCTCTATGTGTGCTTTATCATGTTTTTCATTGGGTGTTTCCTGCTGGGTCTCCTCATGGACCTGCACTTTGAGAACCTTTTATTAATCCCACGCCACAGGAAACATTTCACCTTATTTAAGCAGCACGGGAAAAGGATTGATAAAAAATTCTGGCAGATACTTTACTTAAAATTACTACTGAAAAAATATCCAGTGTATCCCTCTACTTGGTTTTACTCCATGAAATATCTGTGCAGACAGACTTGGGAGTCACTGAAGTTCAATGCCATAAGGTGGCACACTTCTCCTAAGGTAACTGCATACACTATAGCGTTGACTCGAATTATAGCTAAGATACAAAGCAAAGCAAATGAACACCAAACCAACCAAAAAACCAACCTGAGATACCAGCTTGAGAAGTTGTAATTGCATAGGAATATGTGTAAAGCCGTTGATACAGGAATGCCTCTGACATTTTCTTGTTACAGGATTTCACGTAGAACAGACATCACAGGTCCAGGGAATGTCTAAATTTGACCCTGACCTGTTTGCTTTCTAATTGTTACATAAGCATGACTAGGTTAATTTTACCAATAGTTTTCGATCTCCCCTACATGGAACCTTTCAATAATGATGTAAGTGCTGCTACTAGATAAGTAGTCTTGGCAGGCTTTTTGTGTTGCAGTAATAAAGTGTTTGTTTGGCTTATATTTCCATGGCACATCATCATCATCAAGGGAAGTCATGGAGGAATGCTGCTTCCTGGCTCACTCCCATGGCTTGTTCAGCCTGCCTCCTTATACAGCTCAGGGCCCCCTGTCCAGGCTTGGGCATTAATCATGTCAACATGCTCAAGACTAATCTGGGAGAGACATTTTCTCAGGTCCCTATTCCCAGGTGGCTCTAGCTTGTGTCAAGCTGACAATAAACTGGCCGGAGCAGTGTACACAGGCTGAAATAGATAAAGGACAGAAAAGGCGAAGGAACAGAAGACAGAGGAAAACCACTGAGAAAAATGGGAGCTCCAGGCTGAAGATGTAGCAAAGAGGTAGGTCAGAGGTCCTGTCTGGTTTTCCTATCATCTGGTACCAAGTTAACCTGTGTCCTAGGGAGGGGTTCGGACTCTTCTCTATAGTGCCGATATTGTATCCCTCCCACCAAGTAGGATGCTTAGTGGTCAAACCTTTTATGAGCTGTACTTCCCAAGGGTCCTGATAATGGGCAAAAATAGTCTGCCTTAGACTCATAACCACATCTCTACATCTCTTTATTAACTTTCATTTGCTGTTTTAGCATCATGGGGGGGGGGCTGGTGCTGCATTTTGTTCCTGAACAAAGGCTTGTACAAGGATATGGGTGACTATAAGTTTTTAAAAACCTAGTTCTTAATTTTTTATGACAAATTTAAAATCTGTGGAAGCCCTTTATCCTACTCAAAGCATTTATAAATATGGATAGCACACCAAAAGCATTTGTAAATATTTAAAAAGATATCATTGGAAATAGTAAAAGGTCATGTCCACAGACATAAGACCCACTGGTGAGAGGCAGTGAAATCCTTAGCCAGGGCAGAGTTAAAAGGTTACTGAACCGCCCAGAAGTTGGAGCTTAATTCCTATGAATAGTAAGAGCAAAACTTTTATGGTCCACCACTCATGGTAAACTGTCCCAGGCAACAATGAACTGGCTTCCCATGTGTTTGCATTCAGGTAACAGTGAATACTTCTGTCACATCAGCCTTTTAAATTCCTGTCCAATGTCCTCTCTCCTTTTCATACCAGTGGTCAGTGGCTGGTGTCTGTGAAATTTAACTGTGTTGGATCATGGAGCCTGATTTAACTTTCACTGAGAATATCTACTGGTTATTGATGAAGCCTGCTCAATAAAAGAGACAGGGTAACTGTATCCTAGGAAGAGTTCCATTGGCTGACATTGCAAGTTCTCTGTAGTTATTGTAGGCATTTGGCTGACTTTTATCTGGAGCCAGGCTGTAGTAGAGGCTACAGACCATCAGCAAGGTCCTCCTAATGTAGCAGAGGTCTTCCATGGCTGTGAGCCTCAGTCCTAGAGTTCAGAGGAGGCACTAATTCTCTTTTTATTTCCCTCCCTCCTTTCTAGATCATACTCTGGAGTCCAAGGTGTCTTGGAACTTAATATGTAGCCCAGAGTGTCCTCAAACCCTGCTATCTGAGTGCCGGGATTTCAGGCATGAGCTACCAAACCTGGCTTCTTAATATTTAAAAAAATAGAGTTGGGGAGATGGTCCAGTGGTTAAGGATATACATTTTGTTCTAGGGGGTTTTATGAGTAGTACCACACTGATGTAAGAATTATTTACTGCAATTGACTATATAAAGGATTAATATTTATTAAAGGGTTATATGAACACTCACTGATACAAATTAAACCTTAAGATAATTTTTAGAGAGTTGACTGTCCCGCGCAATGACAGTGCCAGTTTTCTCCCCAAGAACACAGGAACAGACAAGAAGAAAGGGCAGATGCCCCGTCCTCAATGGGGGCTGGCCACGCCCACCCAGGGTCCTGAGACTGAGACCCCAAGGCTATGCTTCAAGGTCTCCCTCAATAACGCCTAAATCCCACCACAGACACAAACCTCCATACACATAGATAAAAATAATAAAAATAAAATCTTAAAAACATTAAGAGCATCTAGACTTTTGAGATACTGCTTTTTATTGAACATGTATAAGATTCACTTTTACATTATTACAAACATTTTACAAACAAAATTTTATTTTGTTATAAAATATTTCCTGGATTTTAACACCGTATAGTTAAAACAGAAGACATAAAATATATAAATATGAAGGTCATTCTCCAAGTATTAGAACAGAATACTGACGGAATCACTTCATTTTCTTTTTTCAGTGTTACGGATCAATCCCAGGTCTTACACATGCTGGAAAGTTCCTTACCACTGAGCTATGCCTCAGCTACTAATAATGCTTTTCATAAACACTCTATAAACCTCCAAATGATTGAAATAATGTAGAGGAAGGTAATCCTCAAGACATATTATCAAAATTAATCAAATTCTTCTATAGTCTGTCTTTCCTTACAATGAAATTGGCCAATCAATATTGGCGAAAGAATGATATAAGATACACATACACAGGAGAAAATACAGAACACATTGTAAATCAAAATTTTTATCAGCTTTGTTGTATGGGGAGACCACCCATACACATTACCACTTAAAATAGTGTGTACATTTTCTGATGAAAATCACACAGAGAAGGAAATAAGGCCTATTTCCAGGGCAGTCTTAACTTAGGCTTACTACAGTAATATTTCTTCCTTACTGCTCAACTACTAACATTATGCACATTATCTAACTAAGCCAGTATGCACAGTGGCCTTACAGCCTCAGCTACCCTACTTTATTATATTCACATGACGTACCATCTAAGAGAACTGAATTTCTGAAATGCCTACATGAAAGACTTGTGAAGACAACAATACAATCTCGTCATATGAGCTCACTGCATCTCTCAGAGATTTGTTATAGACACGGAAGCCTAAGGTTTCAGAAGTGCTTTAGTGAAATATTTAAGGAAACTGCCAGCTTATGCTTCAAAATCGGTTTATTTAACATGGAAATCTGAGAGTCTGTATGCCTTGACATCAAAACTCAGTGCTGCATGATTTTTTTTTTTAAGTGTTTTTTTAGTCAGGGTCTCATTTTTTTTGGGTTCATGATTACCATGGCGCCCAGACTGCCCTTGAACTCAGGTAGATCATGTAACCCAGGCTAAACTTGAACTCAGCTCCTCTTTCCCTCAGCCTCTCAAGTGCTGGGATTACAGGTGTGAGCCTGGATTTGAATAGTTTTGAATAGAGATTAGTTGAAGATATTTTTTTCCTTCTACTAACAAATGAGTTCAGTGGTCAACTTCTGTGGCTCACAGTTTTATACAACAACAACAAACTACAAAACCAAAAACATATGCAGAATATTCTAGTTTGGATATTATTCTCATGGATTTATGCTGGAATGAGATGGTGGAATTTAGAGTTGTTGGTCAAGACTTTGATATCAAAAGTGTTTATCTACATTAGTTGTTTGCACTCAGAAGACTTCAATACCACCACAAAAGAGAGCCCACATTCCAGTGTAAACCAGTGGTTCAGGGCCTTTGCTGTCTTTTCTTATGCTTCCTAACTCCTATGGTCTTGTCATCTGCCTGTCAGGGAGATGCTCTCCTGACTGGCCTGTGCATTCTTCTGAACAAAGTATTTTAGATGTTTTCTTCTCATCACAAACTTTAAAGAGTACAGTTCGTCTTTTCTCTAGGATAAAAGAAAACAACTCACACCTAAAAATACTCCAAAATTAGACTTGAGAATTTGAGCTCAGTATTTTTTTTTTTTAAATTAAGACTCTACTTTTCCAAGTCTATTGTTTTCTAAACTCAAAGCAGAATTAAAAGTAGACTTAGTATTTAGCAAACAGCTTTTAAACTAGCCTTATGGCTGAGAGACAGACAATAGATGCCCTGCAGAAAATAAAGAATAGGAAGGCAGACACTCAAACATCACATTCTGGTAGGACTGTACTGAAATATGAATGTGGAGCATCCCCTGGGACACCAGAGAGGAAAAATTCAGACTCTGATGATGAGTCACAGCCAATCAATCTTTCCCCTTCCAACTCCATGTTTCTATTTATTAAGTGATTTTTTTATTACTTAACAATACGTAAATCAAGATTATTTAGTAGCTGCTAAAAAGGGCTTTTTTTCTTTTTTACAATTTTAAAATTTTCTTCACATTTTTATTTTTTTCCATTTGAGATAGGGTATCATACATCCTAGTTTAACTCTCTATGGAGCCAAGGATGTCCTTAACCATCTGGTCTTCACACAGGTGTGTACCACCACACACAGTTTATATACTGGGGAGTAAGCCCAGGGCTTTGTATAGTCTAGACAAATACTCTGCCAACTTTGCTGTATTTCCCAGACCCACAAATTTTATTTTTCTTAAAGGATTCTGTATCATTTAAAATACGAAGACCTAATCTTGTGTAAAGGTAGAGGCCAAAGGCAGCCAAGCAAAGTAATGTAGCACTCTTTCCTAGTTACAGCACCTTGTGTGCGTTTGGCGAGTGGCCTTCATGAACCACCCCCATAAGCCAGTATTATTGTCACCTTTAGAATCCAAACTCATTTGCAGAATTGCCAATAAAAATACAGCCTAGAAATTATATATTTAAAATAGAAAAATATGTTTTAAAATTGTCAGAATAAACTCTAAATATCTTCCTTGTCTGCACTTAAAACTTTCTTTGATCTTTTCGTTACAGACAATGAATTTGCTCATTTGAAAACAGACAGCATGTCCTTACCTATTTAGGTAACATCTTCTCTAGTAAAGATGTTCATATCAATGTACCAGTCTCCAAATATGTCTTAACATGATCCTGAAAATCCTTTCTCATAGTATTCAAAATACTCTAAAACAGAGTGTCATCTTTTTAAAAAATTCAGCATCTATTTGTAAAAATAGTTTTGGATTAATGTAGACTACCCAATTCTTGAGATATTAAAAATTCTAACACAAACAGTTCCACTCCCCTCCCCCCCAAACTTCCCAATCTGGATATTCAAACATTGTAACTCTATCCTTATTTTGCCAACATAAAAAGATCTTGGCTAAAGTATTTCTGTGCTGACCTACTGTGTTCTCAAGACATGACTGCAGGAGTTAGGACTGGGGCATTACAGCCTCTGTATCAGCTCAGGCTGCTCTTCAGCAAAGCGAAGTTTAGCTCTTTCTACATGGGTACTGTCAAAATCAGAAAAACTACAGCTTGTGTGCTGTGCTGTTAAAACAGATCTAGACTGGGTATTTGCATCCTAAGGGCTGTATCAGAGGTACATTACAGTCTACTCTGGCTTCAAACAGCTAAATTCTGACACAGTAAAGAAAACAGTCTCTGGTCCAAGGGGCTAATATAGAAAAGTGCCAGTTCATGGCGTCAGTGAAATCAAGCAGCCATTCAGCCATCTATCCATTAGCATGGCACTGTATCAGTTAGTTCATGGAAGTCTGGCTTTGTCTGATCATCTAACAGTCTTCCTTCCGTTCTGAC
Source organism: Sigmodon hispidus (assembly GCA_004025045.1). Taxonomy (NCBI): domain Eukaryota; kingdom Metazoa; phylum Chordata; class Mammalia; order Rodentia; family Cricetidae; genus Sigmodon; species Sigmodon hispidus. Next base: position 25,844 of record PVIH01008469.1, read on the forward strand.
TGCTGAGACCAGCAATTCTTAGTACTGAATGGGTTATGAAACAGCTTTTCTCCTATTGCCTATGTTGCCTAACATAGTGATTATTAAGCTTGCTTCGACTCTTACAGAATACTACTGGGGCTTTTACAGTTCATCTAATATTAATAACAAGGAACAATATATACCACATAGTCACAGCATTCCTCCATCCAACTGTCTCAGACTTGGACACACCTGCCATTTGGCTTATGTCTCATACATTTAGAATTATGAAGCATTTAAAAATGTTTAAGTTATAATGTTTTCCCAAAGCATGGATACTCACTTTCTGTCAATTATTGTAATTATTGCAAAAAAGGAGAGAATACACTTAGTACAATGCTATAGGCATCAGGACATGGGAGATTTACTTAATAGGAGTTACTATTATTTTGATAGCACTTAGGGATTTAAACTGATCTCACATACTGTCTCATAAGTATAAAATTTAAAAACAGAGCCCAGACCTGTTGAGCACTCCTGCCTTGATTTTTTTGTTGGAATACCAAAAATCATACTCATACGCGTCCTATGCCATTTTCCTCTGAGGGGCCTCAAAAGTCCATACAAGCAGACTGGGTGCTGACCTAGGCCAGGCTTTCATCTTGCGTTCACATGCTTCCTCAGCGGTGAGTGGCTCAGAAAGAATGATGAGGCTGTTCTGAGAAGGAACCAGCACCACCTCCTCTTCACAGATGAACTTGACTTTGAAAACAGGTCCATTGTTTTTCTTACAAGCTTGACGAAGACACCTTGAAACACCTGCTGTCCACATCTCGCGTCCACAGGGAAGCTTCTGTCGGCTGCCGTCACCTCTAGCGTTTGATCACAACCTGCTCATAGGCTCCAGATCCTACCCTGAAACAGTAATGAGGATACATTCAGAACCTGAACTGTAGAGGTGGCAATTTAGGGATAAATCTCCCAGGTACACCAGATGGTTTCCCCCATCTCTTCCCCTCCCTCCCACCTCTCTGTTTCTGAGACAGGGCTTCTCCCTGTAGCATGGCAGTCCCGGAAGACCAGGCTGGCCTTGGACTCAAAGATCCACCTGCCACTGCCCCCCAAATGTTAGGTTTAAAGGTATGTGCCACCACCACCCAGCTCCAAGTGGTTCTCTACTGAGTTTATTTCTGCAAGGGTTAAAAGTTTCAGATACACAGACACACAGACAATCCCCAAATCAGTCTCAGTTAGGGCAGTAGGTTTTCATGGAGTTAACGATGAGAGTCTTCGGCTATACTTGATACTTTCTAGAAAGATATTAAGACCTATAGTGTTATATTAAGACCTTTAGGTTTCCTCTCTTCCCCTCCCCACTTTCTCTACCTCTCTCTCTCCATTTCTAACCTTTCTCTTTTTCAGACAGGGGTTCAAGTAGCCTAGGCTGGTCTATACCTATGTAGCCAAGGATGGCTCTGAAGTCCCATTTTTCCTGCCTCCACCTTGCAAGTGCTGGGATTATGATCCCTTTTAGTCCATATGCAGATGGCTTTACATATGGCCAGCATATTGTGAATCCCACCCATGTGATGGTCATAGAAAGGGAAAGTGTTCTTGAGGAAGGGTTGATTTCTCCAGCATCTCGGTGTAGAAGACTGTTGGACACCCTCCCCTTCTCTTCTGCATAGTTTAGCTAGAGACTGTTTCCTCAACCCCCCATGTGGCCATGTTACTAGGTTTGCCCATTGGAAACACAAATGAAGAGATACAGCAACTTCTGTCTCTCTAGCATACAAGAAATTCTTATTCTGGGTTGATAGCTATTCCCGCAGTACACGAAGATAAAATGATAAGTGTTTCACTTTTCAGGACAAAGCTGTATCACTGGCCTGGCCACTGCTGTATTCTTGGGTTTCTATACAACTACCTTTACTGTAATCCCACTGGGTACAAACTGAACTCTGACAATGAAATCCACTAAATAACTTAATTTGCAAGCTCTGTGAATGAAAGCATTGTGAGGTGGCCTGTTTAAGTAATGGCCTCCTCAGCAGGAGACCTAAGAGTGATGAGCTTAGGACCTCAGTTCTGCAAAGTCAAGGGAGGAGCATGCATCCTCCTGCTGCTGATTCTTTGTCAGGCAGAAGAAAGGTTCTCACTGTGTCTTTTAGATGGCAGCTAGCTTTAAGCTTTTGAATGGGTCCTAAATTCTACCTTTTTCTGAAAGCATCTTGGGTGATCAGGAGAACTTCCATGGAGGTGAGGGTCTCACTGCTAAAAGTTATCAGTAGGTACCTATTTCCTCATTTGTCAGGTGTCAGAAACTCCCTCCCCCTATACCTGATGTTCCTCTCTGAGTGTACAGAGTTAAATAATCCCGGAAGCCACCACAATGGCTGGAACCAGCCATTGGAGGCGTTATCTGAGGTGTTTGTGGTATGCCTTTTTCCTCTAGGTATAACATGACTATCCCCACTGTAGTGGGATCATGGTACATTGTAAATACTTGTTCCTCCTACTGGTTTAATAAAAAGCTGATTGACCAAAGGCAGACAAAAATGTGGGCGGGGCTACCAGACTAAAAAAATCTCTGAGAATATCTCAGAGCAAAACAAAAAAACCGCTGCAGAGATGCCAAGAAACACACAAAAAGCTAAAATGCTGCTGAAAAAAAGTACTGAGCCACATGGCTAAATAAAATAACAATCATAAGTTCAATTAAAATAAAAAAGTTAACAAGTTATATAGGCTGATCAACTTAAAATATAAACTTTTGTGTGTTTCTTTAGGGCAAAGTGGCAAAGGGGTTGCAAGTGGGTCTGAACCTCGAGGCTAGGCTCGAAAGTCCAGGCCAGAAACATAATACAACATCCCATTCCTTCCCATCACACAGCAAGGATAACCCTGGTACCATAGTCATGACAATGAAATAAGTCAATACAGTGACAACAAGGCCTATGGGAATATGGTGAGGCTTTTAATACACACTTGTAGAAGGAAGGGAGGGTCACAAGACCCTCTCCTCGGATTCTACCCACCATTCCCTCCTATATGTGCTTTTGAAAGATGCCGAGATATACAGGGGGTAGGAGGTTAACTGAAGTTGGGCTTCTGGGGGGCTGTCAGCTATAAATATTAGTACAATTCCTTGGTGATGCAGCTGTTAAAAGTGACCTTTGCTTTGTAAGCCCCAGAAGCTCACGGGTTCATCAGAAGGGATGTGGGTAGAACTGTTAGCGTGCTCTGTTGTTGGGTGCTTTGTCTTAGCATATAGAAGGTAAGGATTGGCATTTAAACATCAGAGTGCTAGAAGGAAGCATGTGTGTGAGGAATAATGGCTGGAGAATTTTCAAATCTGATGGAAGTCTATAAGCATGGCTATCCAAGAAGTTCAGTGAAACTGAAACAGAATAAACACAGAGAAATACAGTCAGTGACATTCACCCCAACTTCTAAGAAACCAGCGACAAATGTGTTGGCATCTGCCTTTGGTCCCAGCACTCGGGAGGCAGAGGCCATCCTCGACACAGTGAGTTCCAGGCCAGTCAGGACTATACAATGAAACACTGCCTGAAAAAAAAAAAAAAAAAAAAAAAGGTATTTAAAAATATCCAGATAGAGGCTGAAGAGATGGCTCAGGAGTTAAGAGCCATTCCTGCTCTTCCAGAGGACCTGAGTTCAGTTCCCAGCATTTACTCACAACTCGGATCTATCTGTAATTCTGATCCAGGATATCCAATGCTCTTTGCTGGTATATGTGGATCATCCTCCCCACCGCCAGACACACATACACACACACAGACACACAGACACACAGACACACACACACACACACATAAAAATAAATCTTTAAAACAGCCAGATATACAAATTATACAGAGAAAATTAAAAATAGAAATAGAAGCAGACTTCTTGTTTGAGAAAAATTAAAAAGGTTAATCACAGCTTTGCTGCTGAGTGGGTGTACAGCTGCTCAGAGAGGCAAGAGCACAGGCTGGAGATGCTTGCTTTAATCTGTCTAAAATATTAGGCTAATACTCAGTTCCAAATATTGTTTTTATGTTATAATTGTCAAGTGCTCTATTTGTCCAACATATTCTAAAAATATACTTAAAGAAAGTAACTAATTAACAGAATATAATGCTGAAGATGTCCAGGAAAGGGAAGAGTACTCCAGGAATAACCACCTCTCCTCAAGTGTTCGTCCTATTTCACCCTCGGCATAATGAAAAGTGCGACCTTCCTCCTTTACTTGAGGATTTTTTTTTTTTTTTCACAGATGCTGGCATCAGACTCGCTGTGTCTGAACTTTGAACTTTCTCCTTTCACTTCTCATGTGCTGTATTCTGGGGTGAGCCACTACACTTGCTCATGTCATCCTTCTAACTGAGCTCCATTTCCTCGCAGGCTGAGGTCTTCAGAGTGCTGTGTGGGGATGACATACCTGTTTGGAAGGTGATGGCTTCCAAAGGTTGTGCTTCCTCCAGGTCCCACAAATAACCTCAGTCCTTCTTCTGCAACACAGACATGGGACACCTGTCAATCATAGCTATCAGACGACTATCAACTAATATGCATATTGTAGTAATCCACATTTCACATTTGTCAAGCATAGCAAAGCTTTGAAAGAGACAACCGCAAAGGCAGCCTACAGCTCCTTCTCATCAACTCCCCCAAAGCCCTTTTTAACAGGAATGACGGCTCTTTCTACACATTCTCATGAGGTTTAATTATTTCTATTTCCAGCCAGTTACACAACAAAACAGTCCACTGTTAAGTGCTCTCTATTCTACCAGTGTGAGTAATTGTACCTTTCAAGCTGGTGGCATATAAATAATCAGTTTCTGTGGAAAATTCGAGGAGACTGCAGGATTCTATTCACTACTGTTTCAAGACCACCACCCCAGCCTTCCAAACTGGGTCAGGGACCCAGCACTCATCAAGCATCTGGACATGAAAGCTTTCTTTAAAACTGATCTCGGCTTCTCCTCCCACATCCTGGTTCTGGGGACTGAACCCAGGACCTCAGACATCCTAGGAATCCGCTGTGCCAAACTGTGTCTTCACTTGATTTCTTTACTAAACTTTGTTCTTTTCCCAGCACCACCAGCCTTCGTTGGAGACAAGCTACAAAACTATCTTTGCTTTTGTGGCCATGGACTTGACTTTATACACATGCAGTGGTAGCCCAACTGTTCCCTACACACCTTCTGCACTGGAATCGAGGCTGAAGTCTTGACTTTGCAGGATTTTTTCCACGATGTCATCCGCATCCACTCTGGTGTCGTCAACTCGCTTCAACTGAGACTCAACAGAATCCTGCTTCACTGGGCACCTTTGAAAAGAACCACAGTTGTTTCCACCTTTTGTATTGACCATGTTAGGAAAATAAAGATGTTTTAAATGTAGCATCACCGTGTGGGAGGGTACCTGGTAAGTTTCTCACAAGCTGCTTCTTCTTTATCAGCTCTGTCAGGAGTTGGTTCGGCTGAGATTTGCTCAGTTTCATCACATGGCTCCAGAATGCTTTCAATTCCTGTTGATGTACTCCCCACTGAGGTATTTCTCCTGTGGCAGAACTCAGAGAAACTTGATGACCGGGAATGACACGTGCTATACCCTGTTAGAGGAAAAAAAATCACTGTGGATATATTAACAATATCAGACACACTAAAATCTAACCTTTTCTTTCTGTATGTGAACACGTGTAGATAAGAGTGCATGTACACGTGTATGCAGATGCACATGTGTGAGCATGTGTATAGAAGCCAGTGGTTGTTCGGGTATTCTCTGTCACTAGCCATCTTATTTTTGAGACAGGCTCTCTCATTGAGCTTAGAACTTGCTGATTTGGCTACAACATTCCCTGAAACTGTTCTGTCTTTGTCTTCCTAATATTTAGATCATAGGTGTGAACTGGCGTTTCCGACAGTTACGTGGGTGCTGCTGACTGAACTCGGGGTCTCATGCTGAGATCACAGGTATGAACTGTCATGTCTTACACTCACATGAGTGCTGATGAGTGAACTCGGGATCTCATGCTTGCACGATAAGCCTTTACAGAACCATCTCTAGGTGTAATTTCTTTATTCTATACCATAGCAGTTCCAAGTTTATTATTGAATTTTATTTTGTTTGGAGATGGGCACCTGCTTTGAACTTGCCATCCTTCTTTCTCAGCCTCTCCATTGCTAGGGTAACAGGTGTGTACCCACCACACCTGCCTTCAGATCTCTTTAGAACAGTGTTCTTAGCTTGTGGCTCACAACCCCTTTGGTAAGCCGCATCTCCAAAAATATTTACATTATGGCTCATAACAGTAGCAAAATTACACTTATGTAGCAACAAAAATAATTTTATGGTTGAGGTCACCACAACATGAGGAACTGTATTAAAGGGTCATAGTATCAGGGAGGTTGAAAAGCTTCAGAACAATAGGGAGTTGGATCCCGCTGTGGGCCTCTACCTGATACTTTGGACTGCTGGCTTGCATAGCTTGATGTTCTAGAATGTCCCCAGGCACCAAGTTCATCTGGAACAGAGGCACTCTTCGCTGAAAGATCTGCAATAAGTCACATGATGTCACTGTAACAAGCCAATGTCCAATTTGTATTCTAACCTGTATATTTTATTACTTTGCAAGTTCATAGTCAAGGAAAATGAATTATAAAGTAATAGATTTCTTCAAATTGGTTCAATGAAAACAACTACATAGCAAGAAATGGAAGAAACTTAGATATCTTACTTGGTTCACTGGAAAGTAGAGCACTTTCATATTGCTCACCAGCAGTGCAGCTTAAAACTGTTAGTGTGTATGTGGGCTCAACATTTCTCTGATAAGTCAGTCTTATTCTTACAGATTCTTATGAAACTTTGAATTTGGGTGTTTTTCCCCATTTATTTATTTACTTATTTGATAGGGTCTCATATAATCCCACCCTTAGGCCCACTCAGTAGTTGGGGCTTTCAACTTCTGATTCTTCTTCCTTGATGTCCTTCCTGAGTGCTGGGATTACAGGTGTGTACCACCATGCTCTGCTACTTTATTGTTGTTGTTTTTTGTTTTGTTTTGCTTTTAGGTGGTGTTGAGGAGATCTTATGTCTTCAGAATTCACATCTGCAGTGAATTAAAGGTACCTCAGGGCTTTAGTGTTAGTTTGCCTAGTGCTAGGCTATTCAGGGGGGCAATGCTGTAGCTAGGCTATTCAGGAGGCAATGCTGTAACTAGGCTATTTGGGGATGGGGGGGTGGGGATGGGGGGGTGGGGGTTGGGAGGTGGGGGGGCGGGGCAATGCTGTAACTTTTATCAACACAAAATAGGGTGTAGTGCCCAGAATAAAAGTTCTTAAGAAACTGGTCACAAGGCCGTTTAGAACACTGGCTGTTCTTCCAGAGAACTTGGGTTCAGTTCCCAGCATCCACATGGCAGCTCATAACCCCCTCTAACTCCAGTTCCAGGGAGTTACCCTCTTGTGGCCTCTATAGGCACTGCATACACATGATGTACAGATATACATACAGACAAAATACCCACGCGTTAAAAATAAAATCAATGAAAATCTCAGAAATAAAGACAAATGTGGATATATATTACACATTTCATAAAACCTGAATATTGGGGAGAGAGCACATAGTCAAATCCTAGGCAGACAGCTCAGGAAATTCTTAAACCTTGAATACAAAGATAAACAGCTGAGTCAGTTACACACACCTTTAAATCCCAGCACAGGGAAAACTGGGAGTGGGGACCAACACCCTTGATCCCACAACTCCAGAGACAGAACTTCTTCTGTTTCTGTGAGTTCAAGGCTACACGCCTTTAATCCTAACCTGGATGGGATAGGGTATATAAGGGCTGTAGAAACCCAGAGAGAACAGAAGTGACTGGGAGAAGCCACTGGCAGGAGCGAGGCTGAGGAAGTTGCAAGACAGCTGGGTGAGAACTGACTGTGGTGCTTCCTCTCTCTGGTATTTCAGCCTTCCCCCGATATTTGGCTCTGAGTCTCATTTGTGATACTACAGACAAGAAACTGATGATAGCACAAAGTTTGAAAGTAAATAGACAAAGCAACCCAACACTGTTTCTAGAAGCCCCCAATCATGTTCATGGTCTAGACAGTAATTATGTATTTGTAGAACCAGCCATTCTATACAGAAGACAGAGCTGAGACTGTTCAGTACTTGTGTAAAACACTTGGAAATTCTATCTGTTGTTAAAACTTAGGAGCAGAGGGAAAGCAGATGAGTGAGACAGTTACCCCAGCAGTGGTTCTCTAAATGAGATGGATGGTGCAAAATCAGGCCAGCAAATGCCGTCAAGCATGCAAGCTACTGGTCCTCTGCAAAGACTTCTCATGTCCAGGCAGACAGCAAGGGTCCTATCTAGATATCTATCTCTATGGCAACCATAAACCCAAAGGCTAGCTCCAACAAAACCCTCTCTAGGAGATAGTTCATAGAGATTCCTGGACACCCCAAAGTCTACCCCAGTGTTTGGCTCAGAAATCAGCCATCTGTCTCTTGGTTTCCAAAATGCATTCAATCTATATAAAAGTATATTAAGCTCGTATCAAACCAGGTGTCTGAGGTTTAGATGAAACTGTGGCATTTGGGGACACAAAGTAAATGAGATAAAACGCATGCTCAAAATTTGGAGGCAAATGTAAAGAGAATAAGTGTATCCAGCATTCACCAAAAGAAGGTATTGGGAACTCCAAAGGCCAGAGCATACACTGCTGCATGGGAGGAGACTTCAGAGAAGAGGCTAGCCCAGGACCTGCCAATGTAGGAGCCTTTCAGCTCACTGAGAACGGAAGGGCATAGGGCACAAAAAACTTGCAGAACAGCAAATGGTTTGGTGAAGTCAGCACACAGAGAAGTGGGGAGATGATAGACGGGGCAAGAGCCCGAGGACTTGAGCATGGGCCAGCGGATGAAGACCTTGTGTGAGCTGAATGAGAGAAATCCTTCAATGGCTTTACAGCAGGGTGTGCCACTGTAGAATATACTGTGAGAAGATCACTTCAATAAAGGGAGAAGCAGGCTGGGGTGAAGAGTAAAGGCTTTTATTATAAAACAGCTGAAAGTGAGATATTTAGCACAAATGGCGGGATTCGACTACTGAGCAAAAGTTTGTGCCAGGGAACCCAAGCAGTAGGAGAAGGAGTCAGGCAAATTGCATTGGGTACGTAAAGTTGACACGCATCACATTTTGACCTGTCCCTGGACTCTGGGATATAAAGACCAGATCCCAAAGAACCCAAAGTCTGGCTGGGGAGAAAGATGGCTTATAGATTTCAGTAATGATACTTGGTGAGAAGTGAACTTTCCCCCAAACATTTGCAAACACATACTTGTGAATGGTAAGTATTTAATACGCATTTCTACAATCACATTATATTTATGAGATAGTTAAATACAGGACTGTAGATGGTATTGTGAAGAACACTAAGTAGAGGGGACCAAGCCCCTGTGGAACAGCAATGCTGGAGAGGAGGTGGGGGTGTTTTTATGTCTTAGTGTTTGTGTTTTGAAGGACTAGGGGCTAAACCCAGGGCCTCAAGCACACAAGCAAGTTCTCTATATCATAGCTACAGCTCTGTCACTTTAAGAAAGGTTCTTTTTAATAACTTTTGTTATCATTTGAGAATTTCATGCATGCATATAATATGTTTTGATCATACTCACCATCTCCTTTCTCTCCACTTCCTGCCCATCACTTCACTATCATCTTTTCCTACCAACTTAACGTGCTTTATTCTTAAACCCACTGAACCCACTATGTGCTGCCTCTGTGTGTATGGGTGGAGGACCTTCTCCTAGAGCCTGGGTAACCCCTGAGGGGCCACAAGCCTGAAGAAAACTTACTCTCCTCTAGCAGCCATCAATTCCTTATAGATTCTAGGCTTTACAAAACCCCATTACATTTAGTTACCTACTTATTTATCTCTCTCTCTCTCTCTCTCTCTGTCTCTCTCTCTCTCTCTCTCTCTCTCTCTCTCTCTCTCTCTCTCTCTCTCTCTGTGTGTGTGTGTGTGTGTATACCATACAGCATACACAAGGAGGCCAGGCCAGATATAACTATCTAACTAGCTGGAACAAATATCTGTTCCCACCAGAGGGTCATTGGTGAACAGGATTGGCATCAAGCCTTGTTACTCACTTAACCAGCTTGCTTGCTCAAGAAATCCCTAAGAAGTGAGATCCGTCTGGATCTCTGTGAAAGTTCAAGGCTAACAGCTAGGCAGTGGTGGCTCACGCCATTAGTCCCAGCACTTGGGAGGCAGAGGCAGGAGGATCTCTGTGAGTTCGAGGCCAGCCTGGTCTACAGAGCAAGTTCCAGGATAGCCAGGATTGTTACACAGAAAAAACCCTGCCTCAAAAAAACAGAACAACAAAATAGGTTGGAGAGATGGCTGTGTCCTCTGATATTCCAGACTATTTTTTTTTTTATCAAATATATATCACTACATGTCTACAAAGCTGTGATGTATGCCTCAAATATGTATTTTCTCAGTGATACTTTTCCATGCCTGTCTGCCTACTTGCCAGTCTGTCTACCTAACACTGGACTGTTTAAGTCTAGAAGCTAGAGATTATCCTATTATATGGATAATAGGGCCCACTTCATATTTTCTCAGTATAGACAGGATATTTAAGTGCTGAGGGAGGAGTTCATGGAAGGATTAACAGTATCCATAAGATTAGCAATCCTAAATAAAGAAATCCATGTTACAATTACATTGCACATTTGAAAAGGTAGTGAAGATGTGAATCCTAATGCGTCACCTCTCTTCCCAACGATACACTCTGTTCTCATAATTTGGGAGATAGCAGGGAACTCTTATATCCTTTTCTTGCAGCCAGGTTGGCACCTTGCCTATACCCTGCTTTTAGCAACCACAGTAGATTCTGCCTTTGTTGGAGGTTTGTCTAGGGAATTGGATCTCAAAGTATGCTTGGGACCAGCAGTAACAAAGGAGTTGAACTGGTGTGTAGCATGAAATTCCAGGATTGACCGGCTGCTGGTGCTAGCAGTGTGTTTTAATACCCTCTGCGCCAGGTAAACGCACAACGAGGTTTGAGAAGTAACAAGAAGAAAAAGAAGAAGAGAAACAGCATTAAAGAGCTGACAGGCGGATGTGCCCAGCATGAGGGAGGGATGGGAAAAACTGGAGGTTCTTGTGTGTGTGAGGAGCAGATGCAGCCAGTGAGAGGCATCGTTAGCGTAACTGTGGGTGCATATTATCTTAGACAAATAAGTCCTGACTGGAACAAATAAGTCCCAACTGGACCAACAGACGAACTGGTACATTTCGAGTCATGGGTGCATTACACATTTACATGTGGGTGGGTTATAGAATTTTTTTTTTTACATTCATTTATTTATTTTTGTTTATGTGTGTATGGACACCATGTGCCACAGAATACATGTGGAGGTCAGAGGATAACTTGTTTTCTTCTAAACTGTGTGGATTCTAAGGATTAAACTCCGGTTATCAGGCTTGGTGGCAAACACCCTGACCTAGTGAGCCATCCTGCCAGACCTCCAAGGTTTAGGAATCTATTAGGAAATTAGCTAGTATTGTTTTCCAGAAACGAAAGGACCAGGAAGCTATATGCCCATACCTGCTATTCCGAGGTGCACTTTAAGAGTCTCTCCACCTTTTCTGTCCTCTTCCAGAGACTCGGGTTCCCCAGCGATTGCTATTGACATGGAAGTGGAGGGAGGCCTGTAACAGACAGTCTAAGGGTCAGATCCTGAACATGTGTCAGTCTGCAGGCTTGAACTCCTGTCTGGGATTCATCATGTGGCCACTACCTGGTCTTAATAAGCTGTTTATTAGAACTAGCCTTTTGAGGATGAAATGCAAACCACTAAAAAAAAAAAAAAATCAATCAATATTTTTTAGAACTCCCAAACCCAAATAATAAATGTGGGAGGGATTTTTATATAAACATTTTTATATATTTTTAATCTATGTACATGTGTGTGTGTGTACACATGTGCAGGTACCTTTAGAGACTGAAGGAGGGTGCTTGATCTCATGGAGCTGGAGTCACAGATGATTGTGAGTCACCTGATGTGGGTGCTGGGAACTGAACTTTGGTCCTGTGCAAGAGCAGCAGGTACTCTTAACCACTGAACCATCTCTCCCTCCTGTGGCAAATGGTTTATATACAACAAAATGCTGGGAACTGAAAGGGTGTTATAGTCTCATAGCGTTTTGGAGAGAGAGAGAATCCAATGCAGTGTCACAGTCCTGCAATGTCAGCACTTAGGAGGTTGAGGAAGGAGGACCAGAAATTCAAGGTCATGCTTGGGCACATAGCAAGCTGGCTACCAACCTGGGCTACATGAGCCCCTGTCTTACAGCCAAGGCGAACCGTTCAATAGCGCCTTTGGACAAAGCTCCAGCTCCTCACATGATTCCCAAGGCTCCTCATAGTCCAACTTAGACCAACCTCTTTAATTACCAATAATTATATTTTGACTTTTGTTTGTAATATTTTTTGAGATATGCCTCACTATGTAGCCCAGGTTGGCCTGGTAACCTGCATGCAGCCCAGACTGATGTTGAACTCATGAAGATCCTCTTGCCTCAGTTTTCTGAGTGCTAAGGACAACAGGCTTATACCACCAGGCCCAGCTGAGTTATGTGTTTAAATAACATAAAGAACTTGGTTTAAAAAAAAATACTCCATTGAATATTTCACGGTAAAATATATAAAAGATTCATGCAAGAATGAAGTCTATAATAACAGTCATAAATCACTAGTGGCTGGCCTGTGTCTGCAAGCCTCCATTTTTAATTTCAACTGTCTTTCCTTCCACAGGTGACTACAGCCATACCACATCTGATACTACCATGAGCTTGACATGCCCATCTTGCTGTCTCAGAGAACTGGGAGTCATTTCTGCTGAGTGCTCTAAGACAGGGGCAACCTGCATTCAGACAGAACAAGCTGATCACGGGGCTGTCAACACAGCAGACTCAGAATCTGAAGTCTTAACTAGGCTGCTGCAGTTCTGTTGCCCAGGGCAACACAGTTCTGTGACTAACCACCGAGTGCCCACTGTGTGCTGCCTGGCTCTGTTCTATTACTCCTCTTGTTAAAGAACAAATAATGTTCTTTGTCAGGATTTCTTGATATAGCATAACCGATTAAAGAAATGGGAGTTATTTTAATTTTAAAATAATGTTCAGAGTCTGTGAAAAATGACCTCCTAAAATGACACCATTAGCTACTGGATGTTCTGCAAGTATCCCGTGTACCATAACAAGGCCTTATGTGTGTGCAAACTGTTTTCTCTTCCTAGAATGTCTCTACTCCTTCCATGCCTAGTACATTGTTCATCATTTTAACACATCCCAGTACCACCCCCTTAGCGAGGACTTCCTGGCTTTCAAAAAACAGTGGTGATTAGAGGCCCTCCGCTCTCTGCCTCTGTAACATCATGTTCTGTGTACACACCTCCCAATTCAATGGGGGCATCCAGCAGTGAGTGTAGGGCATGCATCTCTCCAGCAGCTATTTCCCTTTGGTTCCACACAGACAGACACACTTGACCAAGACAATTGTGCTGTCTTAGTTTCCTCATTTGTAAGGTAAGAATCAGATCACACCAGAATGTTTTACACATTCTTTTTTTAGGCGTGGGTTTTGTTGTGTTTCACATCTGAGCTCTGAATTGTTCCTCTTGTGGGTTCTCAGGAGAGAAACATTACCCAATGAAAGGACCACACAATCCACCTCTTCCATCCTGTTCCCATCACAGTTCCCTCTGAACATCTCTCTTCTACCTTGCTTCATAATAAAAACATTCACTTTTCATATGAAACCTCTGCAGCCTTTTATTTTCTTCAGGAGGTAAATGGAGCTCTTATCCTAATGGCCCACAAGATGACCATCTGACCTCATCTCCTAATTACCAAGCTCTTCATCTAGCTTTGGGGGTCTCCAGGCAGTTACTTGAACATCTGGGAATAATACCCTCTCAAGGCTTTGTTCCATATCTACCACCTTGAATGCTCTTTCCCTAGATATCCATGTAGCCTGCTTCCCACTTCCTCAAATGTCATCTTAAGCAGGGAAGCCTCCCCTGATACCAGCAGCAGCTCTTGACCCCGTCACCCCACCCTCTGCTGCTCCTCATCAGAGCATCTGTTCCCAGGCTCCTTTTCTCTTCATCATTACTTGGTTGTTCCTTACAGTATAAGGAACAGCAGGATGCACCTTCTTTGGCTCTCTGCTGTTTCTGAGGTTAGAATGCAGTCCTGCTCACTGTAAGAAACCGCCTGAGTGTTTATTTGTTAAAGAAGTGAATAAGGAAATCAGAAGCAAATTCAAACTTCAGTTTGTACAATTTCACCTTAAACCTGACAAACCTAAAGGATGATGAATAATCTATAACTTGCATCATTTTGAGAGTGGTGAGCTTACTTGGTAATAGAAACAGTCTCTTCTACAATGTTCAGGTCCATGAAAGGCATGGATACAAAGCTACTTCAATTTATATCATACATGCAGGGAAATAATCTGTTTACTCGTTATCAACTTACGTTTTAAAGCATGGGTCACCAGACATCAGCTGCATACTGATCAAAACCTAAACAAAAGAACAACAAATGCTATAATTAGAAAAGATCTCTCAAGAAGTCAGCTTTTGCTAACATGTATTTCCCTCATGACATCTAGTCTTATCTTTTCTATCTAAAAAGCATTAAGTAAAATGAACATTTAAGGAGGGTGTTGCCCAATATTCAATTACTGCTTTATGTAGACATGGATTAAAAATCATTTTTAATGTTTAAAACCTTGTGGAAAAGATAAGAATAAAAAGAAAATACTTCACCAGTAATAATCCCTCCCTAGCAAGTGTCTGTTTACCCCAGATCCCTGTGAGTGTAAATATTTAATAACTAAGTCTCTGCTCCACAGGCTGAGGCTGCATGGGCTACCTGCTTGGGGCTCTAAAGGGCAGAGAGTCTTTGTGCCAGCTTTGGATCAGGACTAAAACCATGCTGTTTCCTTTTGAGATGCTGATATTCCCTGGTTGCTAAGTAACTTTTAAAAATCCACCACAAGACTCTCTCACTTTTTGTTCTCTGAGAAAGTCTGGCCTTGAATTCAACACGTGTCACCTCCTGAGTTCGGTAATCTCAGGCATGTGTCACCATACCATTTGGGTGATGTTGGGGATTGAACCCAGGGCTTCGTGTATGCTAGGCAGGCTTCCTACCAACCAGGCAATATTCCCAGCCCCAAATTCATGTTCTTTTTTTTTCTTCATTATTTAGGGAATACTTTATCAATTTTTGTAATCAAACCCACATAGATAAGACCTTACATATTTAATACCCCTGTACAAATGGAAAAAAAATTAAGTTCAACATTTCTAGGCCAATATGGCTGTTAATTTCTGTATAATGCCAACTCAACATGGTAAACCGGGGTACTTTTTTCCAAAGTTGACAGCACGGTTAAAGTTTCCAAAAATTCAAATTATATATGTATATATATATTTATATTTACATAAAAAGACTAATATTAGCAATATGTTATGCATTAATAGCAGCAACAGTTTTTCCAGGTTCTGTAGTCATTTGAACAAAATTGTAGAGACATCCAGCCATTGAAATAAAAGAAAGTAAAAAAAAACCAAAATCCCAGAAAACAGCACGTTCTTATGGGAACAATAGTAATAATGATATTCACAATGATAGTGACTTGAGAATTTATTTTGTTTTGGCTCTTGGAGAGAGTCTGAGTATCCTAGGCTGCCCTCAAACTTGCTATGTAACCAAGGACAACCTCAACCTTACAATCTTCCTGTCTTAGCCTCCTACGTGTCAGGATCATATACTTTCACCACCACACTTGGCTTGATTTGGGATCTTATATTCCAGATATAAACTACATGTTCTATACACATCACCTCGTTTCATCTTCAACACTCCCATGAGAGAGTGACATTCTCATTTTTGAGACCATAGATTAGGGGATATTTTCGGAATCACAGAGCTGGCACAGGGCAGAGCCCAGGACCACACTCACTGAGTTCATTGTCTTAATGACAAACAGAACGCATACAGATAGATTACTGCACACTTTCCAGCTGATGTTTACACGCATCTCCTACAGCCTTACTCCATCCACATCTCATTACCCAGGACCTCCACTATTGACCCATTCTTATTTTTTCCTTAAGTCTCAGACCTATGCGACTGTGCTGTTATTTTTATTGCTTCCTCTTTCATACAATCCTCCAATCTGGTTTCCAACTCTACCGGACAGCACTTGGAACTGCCTGAATGTCTTGGGATGGAAGAAATTGTGTATATAGTGAGGCAAAACAGAGAAGTGGGACAGCGATGAGAGGTAAGAGGCTGAGCTTCGTTCTTAAGATCTGGACACTACGGCTGTCTCTTTGGATGTTGACAAGGATAGTTCTTTAAAGGGAGAAATGACTAAGAGTGGATGATCCAAGGAGAAAAATCTTTGATTATGCCTGTGTGGATTCTAGAGCCCAAGAAGGACTGACTTCTCACAGGAAGAGGGTCATGTCATCCTTGTAACCATAGGCAAGACAGCCGTCACCCACTGTAATAAGACTGGAGGATTGTTAAGTTCTATGCTGGGGTGATAAGGAGATAGGACTTTGATGAGTCCTATTTTTTCAATACAGGAGAAGCTTAGCTGAGGTACAACATGGGGTATGAAAATACATTGAGAAAAAAGGCA
This sequence comes from Sigmodon hispidus, assembly GCA_004025045.1. NCBI lineage: Eukaryota > Metazoa > Chordata > Mammalia > Rodentia > Cricetidae > Sigmodon > Sigmodon hispidus. The sequence continues at coordinate 42,551 of PVIH01008469.1, forward strand.
GGAAGGTGAATATCTAAATTGGACAAGAGGCAGAGTATGGCTGCCAGCTGGAAGGGAGCCCGATTTCAGTAATGCCTACTCATCTGTGTGTCCTCCAGCGACGTCCAGCTCAGGCTGCACACTGAGGGGGAATGTGAGGGCATGGATTCATCCTTACAAAGCTTTGTTTCAGAGAAGCTCTGGAACCTGAGGTCGGGGCCCAGGTCTGGGAGTGCGCCCGACAGCCAATAGATTCAAAAGTTAGATTTGCACCAGCTACTGTACCCTGCACCCTTTGCCCAATCCTGGAATGCCAAGACGTGCAGCATCTGCTTATGTAGGTTTTCTTTAAAACTCCCCTCCTCTTGGGACTGGGGGGTCAATAGCCTTTCGCTGTGCTGGAACAAGGTTATCGGTCAGGTTTGTTTGGAACCTGTATGTAACAATAAAACCCTCATGCATGTTGCAGCGAGTCCAACTCTGTGGTGGTCAATGGGAATTTCTAGACACGGGTACAAGAACACACGGTCAAACCAAGTGGAGTTGGAGATATTCAGGGACAGCAACAGGCAAAGGAACCTGGAGTATTCATTCAAGTATGATAATCATGAACTGTGCACTCTAGGCTAGATAAGGGGGAGTGGAAACAAGCGAGGCCTGGAAGATCATGAGAAAGGGGTGGAGTTGAAGACAGCTGTGTGAGATGACAGAGAGGGCTGGGAACTTAGGGACAGTGATGGGAGAGAGGGAACTGCCTAAAATCAACAAACCACTTCAGGGGGAGATGACTTGCCAGTTAAAACACTTGTCAGAAAGGACACACACACACACAGACACACAAACACACACATACATACACACATACACACACATCCACACACACATGCACACACACACACACATACATACACACATATACACACATCCACATCCACACACACATACATACACACACACGCACACACACACACACACACATCCACACATACACGTACACACACATACACACATACATACATCCACACACACACACACAAACACACACATACATACACACACACACACACATCCACACACACACACACACACACACACACATACACACACACACATATACACACATTCACATCCACACACACATGCACACACGCATACACATTCATACACACACACATACACACACACCCACACACACATGCACACACACACACACATCCACACATACACGTACACACACATACACACATACATACATCCACATCCACACACACATGCACACACACACACACACATGCACACACACACATACACACATACACACACATACACACATACATATCAGAAAGAAGAGGACACACACACACACACGTCAGAAAGAAGAGGACACACACAAACATACACACACACACACACACACACGTCAGAAAGAAGAGGGGACCCCCCCACACACACACACGAGCAAACCGTGTTGTTCAGAGATGGGTTATTTGCTTTTTAGTGTAAGAAATACAGAATGAGCAGTATAATTGGTGGGTTTTGAGGCTGGGGATTAGAGGGCATGATAATGTGAAAAGGTCACCAAATAGCAGATATGCATGTTGGTGTCAGCTCCGTCACTCACTAATTCTCTTACCGAAGGCACCTAGCCTTCTGAGACTGAGAACAGGGATTAAAAACTGTTCTCCATCTGCCGTGATTTAAATAAGAAAGGTCCTCATAGACTCATGTGTTTGAATGCATAGCCCAGAGGGAGTGGCATTATTAGGTGTGGCCTTGTTAGATGGAGCGTGTCACTGTGAAGACAGGCTTTGAGGTTTTATAAACTCAAGACTGACCAGCGTGATAGTCTCCTTTTGCTGCCTGCAGATCAAGATGTATAACTCTCAGCCCCTTCTCCAGCACCATATCTGCCTACTTGCTACCATGTCCCACCATGGTGGTAATGGACTGAACCTCTAAAACTGTAAGCCAGTCCCAATTAGATGTTTTTCTTTATAAAAGCTGCTGTGGTCATGGGGTTTCTTCATAGCAAAGAAACCTTAACTAAGACACCATATATCTAGACCTGGCAATCTCACAAGGGGGAGGGTATGTGCAAGTGCCCTGTGATATTTTCAGAGGTATATAACAGCAAAAGCAAATAGACTTGAAGTTCACAGAATGATGTTCTTTTAATTTCGAGATGTGGTTTCACTGTGAAGCCCTGGCTGTCCTGGAACTCACTCAGTAGACCAGGGTGGTCTTGAGCTCACAAAGACCTGCCTGCCTTCTGCCTCCTAAGTGCCGGAATTAAAGGTGAGCTCAATTACCACCCAGATCCAAACCTTGGCTCTTGAGAAAGAATCTCATGTATCTAAGGCTGGCCTTGAACCCCTGATCATCCCTGCCTCCATCTCCAAAGTGCTGCAACTTTAGGTGTATACCACCATACCTGACATTTCCCCATCTTTATCATTTTCCTTTCCCCATCAATGGTCTATCCCACTGTTCTTAAAGATGCTGCTGTGTACATGGGATGTCTGCCTTTAAGAACCAGTTCATGAATTTCTATATCTCTAGAGTCAAATGTTCATTGAAAATAAAGTTTAAACTGTAGATATAAAGTAATTCTTCACTTTATTAACCTTGTAATAGAAACCATCTGGCTTTTAAACATCTATCTTCCTATTAGGTAAAATGTAGCAAAGATTCTCCTAGGTAGAAGGTATTTTCTGAATGTTTTCCCAATGGATCTCATTTAATATGTCCATTAGCTTTATAAAGCATACATTCTCTGTGATTACCTGAACACATGGCCCCTGATGAGATTTGAGAAATAAGGCAGATGTCCATGAACAGGTCTGTCTGTCAGTTCACTAGTTACAAGAGAATCCAGTGACCTCTACAAACACATCATAGCTTTTTGGGAGTTCTCTCTTGAGAGGTGTGTGTGTGTGTGTGTGTGCGCGTACACACATGCAGATGTGCATATGGGAAAATGTGTGTATGTCAGTGTACCTGTCTGTGTGCACACAAAACCCAGAGGAGGACGTTAGAAGTCCTCCCAATACTTTTAACCTTGTTCCCTTGTGGCACCATCTCTTCCCAAGCTTGAATTTTACAGTGAGGTTGCCAGCGGGCAAGCACTGCACCCTTTCTGTCTCCACTCCCCATAGCACTTTGGTTACTAGTATGAGCAAAACTAGCCCTGACTTCTTCCATGTACTGGGATGTGAACTTGGCTCTTCATGGATGTATGGCAAGTGCTCTTAATTGCTAAGCCAGCTTTCTAGCCCCGACAGTCATGGATCTAACCATCATGTCCCATCTCCCCAACAGCACCTCTGTAGTCGTTTGTATTGGTTCAGGGCACCAATGAGAAACACACTGGACCACAAAGATGATCATTGCTTTTCACTACTTTTATAGCCTAGAAGTGTCTTTCCCTAGTGATGTGGGGGCTTATGACCTCAGTATGGAGTCCCATTGTATCCATGACAACAGATACCTGTGCTTAGCTAGAGGCAGACAGATCTTTTATTGGCATGTAAATCTTGAAGAGTGCTTACTTTAAGAATGGAATTGTCCTGTCTTGTATTTTTGGTATCATAGCCTTCCAGTAAACAGCGACGGGTGGTATTTCCTGATCCAGCAAACTCTGCCAGGTTTAGATCTGCAAAGCCCAGCTATGAAAAGAAGGAGAATCATATTAATAGACTATCTAGTAGGCTCCATCATAGCTCCTTAAAATAGACATTCAACCCTGGAGTTTTCTCAGACTTTTCAGTTCTTGCTGTCTTACTACTTCCTGCTTTGCAGGGCCCTTAGCTTAGTTGCTTTTTAATAAAAGTCTGCTACCTTTTCTACTCATCTTTCATCATGGATTTGATGTACTGTGCTGAATACAGTTCTGTGTGAGTTGAAATAAACATATGACTGTGATAATACAACCCAGGCACACCGAAGAGCAAAGTCACTCACAGTAACACCTACACTCATGTCACGCTGTAGGGAGAACATACAGATGTGCCCATGTGCAGCCGCCTATGGACTGCGACTCCTCTGTTCTGGATCCAGCCCTATGTTGAGTCAGCCACTGAGGACTGCAGATCTTTACAGGTTCTCATTCTCCGGGACTCACTCAAGAGAGCCACCTCGCTTCTTTAGTAGGGGCACCGGTTTCCTCTCTCACCTTCCTGCCAATCACCCTTCAGCTGAGTCTCTGAGGAAGCTCTTTCCTTTGCTGCTCACAGTTCTGTCCACGCCTACCCTCTCTGCCGCTACCCCGAAGTTCAGTTTAAACATGTTTCTCTTCCACATTACTACCCAGAAATGCCATTTCCTGCCACTTTCAAAGACTGCTCTAGTCTGTTCCCTGCGATTGCCTAACCCAGATTCACTGTTCACGCGGACCCTTTATAGCATTGTTATTTTAACAGTCTACTCCTATAGAACTAAGTGCATACAATTTTTATGAATAAAAAGTGAATTAAACACATTTCTATGAACATTAATAAACTGCATAATATGCTTCAAATATTGCTGGGGCTGTTTGCTTCCAGGTTTTTTTTTTTTAATGTGTGTGTATAATGTATGTGTGTGTATGTACATACATAGGTATGCACATCCAACAGTGAATGGGCAGAGGTCAGAGGATGACACCCTCAGGCTTTGGAAGGTCTTCTCCTTCTGCTGTCTGTTGTTTGCCGTGTGCTATACATGTCAGGCTAGCTGGTCTCTGTTGTTTACCGTGTGCTGTACATGCTGGGGTAGCTGGCCTGCAGGAATTATTTTGTCTTCACTTTCTATCTCACTGCAGCACAGATATTCTGGGGATCTAACCTCAAGTTTTCCCTATGAGCCATCTCTCTAGACCCACTCTCAGGGGCATGTAAGAGGATGGTTTTAAGTGCACAGTGGAACATTATTTTGGTAGATTTTTTTTTCTAATAATTTTTTTGTTTTTTGTTTTTACATCCCCATCACAGTTTGCCCTGTCTCCAATCCACTCAGCTTCCCCCCACCCCCACCTGCACCATCTCCTCCTCCTCTATTTCTTTTTAGAAAAGGGCAGGCTTCCCATGGATATCAACCAAACATAGCGTGTCAAGTTGCAGGGAGACGAGGCACCTCCTCTCCTATTAAGGCTGGAGGAGGCAACCTGGTAGGAAGAAAGGGTTCCAAAAGCAGGCAACAGAGTCAGAGACAGCCCCTGATCCTATTATTTCCTACCAGTAGTTTTTAACTGGTATAAAAAGAATAAAGAAAATAGCTCAGAGAATTCTGTAAGCCTGATGCAGTAAATCAGGCACATACCAAGACACAGGCAACAGCTGCTAATTTTCACAGGGTTAGTCCGGTCTTACTGCCTTTTAGTGGAGCAATGTAGGAGGAAAAGCCAGGATAGGTCCATGCAAAGAAACACTGAAGTGAGCATGTGAAGACACACATGGCTTATTTGATCTATTACCAACACATGCTACTTCATACATTGTCTCTCCTTTAGAGCTCAGCACTTCTTCCTGTTCCGGCTCCCTGCTGATGGGCCAGTTGCCTATTTCCCTCATAAGGAAAGGGTGGTCAAGAGCACTTAACTTCCATAAGCTCTGACTGTGGCTGCTGCCACTCAGCCGCCTCACCTGGGCCTATGCTGCCCTCCCACTCACAAACTATGGGTGGTATGGCGGTGTTCCTGCAGCCTCTAGCCTACTATGTTTATGGCGTAGTTTTTCCTGCTGTTTGGCACTCTAATTTACCCTTTCTCTACTAGAGCATTCCCATCAGCACACAAACATGCTGTAATTTTTGGAGCCAACCAAACCTGTCCCACATCTCTCCAAATTACTGAATTATTTTTGTTTATCCTCTACCAAAACAAAAGCAAAAACCCCTATAAACAACCCTTTTTTACAGAGTTGTCTATGCAGTTAGGGTTAGGGTTAGGGTTAGGGTTAGGGCTAGTTAACCCTAACCCTAACCCTAATCTGACCATCTGGACACATTAATGTCTTTCTTCCAAGTTCATCCCTTAATTCTGCTAGCCATAATGTGCCAAGGTCAACTTCAGGCCATTAGTGTTCTTGAACCCCCTCTCTTAGATAATCTAGTATTTTTCAGTTCACCTCAAGGTTCAAATGTTAATAAAGGAGTCTTAAATACAGGCTAGCCTCATCCAGTAACTGATAGCAGATGCAGAGATCCACAGCCAAGCACCAGGCCAATTGAAGAGAAAGAAGAGGGATTATATGATCAAGGATGTGTGTGTGTCAAGATCATGATGGGGAAATCTACAGAGACAACTGAACCAAGCTAGCGGGAACTCACGAACTTTAGACTGACATCTTCGGAGCCTGAACGGGACAGGACTAGACCCTCTGCATGTGGGAGACAGCTGTGTAACTTGGTCTGTTTAAGGGACTCTTGGTAGTGGGATTAGGATCTATCCATGGTGCATGAACTGACTCTTTGGAGCCCATTACATATGGTGGGGCGCGTTGCACAGCTTTGATACAGGGGGAAAGGGTTTGGATCTGACTCAACTGAATGTACCAGGCTCTGCTGACTCCCCATGGGAGGCTTTACCTTTTTGGAGGAGGTGGGGTATGAGTAGGGGGGTTGGAGAAGGGATGAGGGGGGTTCTGCGGTATGTAAAATAAATTAAAATTTTTTTTAAATAAAAAATAAAGGCTAGCTACCTATTAACTTAGCATCTACTGTTGTAATACTAGATTTTATGCTTTCACTAAGGATCTCTGTTACAAATTGCATGCTTCTGTTTCTCCAGAATTTGTAAGTTGAAAGTCTAACACCCAATAGGATGATGTGGAGTGGTGGGGGCTTTGAGACTGAAGCCCTCATTAATGGATAAATGCATCTCCCCTTTGGGTACTAGGGACCAAATCCAGGGCCTTGTACATGTCTCAGTATGCCCTCTACCATTGAGCTGTACACTAAGGTCTGGATGGATGCACATTAAACAGAGGAGAGAACTTGTACCCTTGCTCTGCAATCTGCACACGGTGACATGTTCAGCAGCCCATCATTTGTAAACCAGGAAGTAGGCTCTCCACTGGCAAGGAAACTGCTGACATCATGACTTTAGATTTCTCAGCATCCAGAAAGCTGAGAACTAAATGTATTTTGTTTATGCTATCCAATCTGTTTTGTACTTTGGTATGGCAGCAAAACACAAACAATACAGTCCCTGTTAAGAAAGTGCCAGTGTCAGACTCTTATATAGAACCAGGAGAACAGTGAGGAACAGGAAACATATTCTGTCTTCAGTAACTCACATTACAGACTTTACAATGGTGCCAGAAAGTCCATATTTCCTTAAGACTTTCTTTGGCTTTACCAAAATAACTGCCACATGAAGAGGTGTATGTGTTTCATATATGTGTCTCATAAGTATGTTTTATATATTTATATTTCAGAAAATAATGTTTAACATTTGTATTCCTGGTAACATTAAGCATCAATTCAGAATATAGAATGTTCCTCCTTTTTTTGATGCTGTGGATAGAACCCAGGGCCTATTTCATGCTCTTCCCTGAGCTATCCTTGGGTCCTTTATTCTTATTTTTATAGTTTAATATAGGAAAACAAAAAACAAATTCCTACAGTACTGCCTGATAAGTGCTGTGGTAAAGGAAGACACAATTATAAGAGAGAAGAAAAGTTCTCAGTGAGAAGGGATGACTAACCCGAATCTTTAATGATACATGAGTTGGAAGGACCAGGGGACGGGGGAATATATGCACCGTGTCTAGTCATAAGGCCAGGACTCTAAAGTAGCATGAAATTCTCTAGGAAGTGCATGATGGCAATATACCTCATAAGAGCGAGGGGTGGGCGAGAAAAGCAAGAAACAGAAACAGAAGGCACGTAGACGAGATGAGGCAGCAGAAACAATCTGCAAACAGAAATGGATCTTATGTATTAGCGTATAGAATTTCCAGTTTCCTTTAATGTCCATGGGTAACTAGTGAGGACTAACAGTGGGGAGTGATGTAATCATGTTTTAATTGTAGAAGGATCACTCTGGCAGGACTAGGGAGGATGGAGTTGGACATCAGAGGAACAGGCTAAGCAGGAGGCCAAACGGGCTATAATAGAAAATAATGTAGGCACAACCTAAGGCAGTACTGCCATAAAAGGTGCAAGAACATGATTTTAAGAGCCCTTGGAAAAGAATCAATTATGAAGTTAGCAGCAACAGCAGACTTGCTGTTTGCTCACCCGACACTCAGTCCCACTCGTCCTTGTGCACAGAGGGACCATCCTCTTGATATTGCTAAACTGGCCGTCAGTCTAACATAACAACAATCCATTCCTATGGCCACAGATAGTTAGGGGCAGATATATGGTCCAGTTATACTCAATAAAACCTATAGGGAGTCCTCTGAAAGCATCTAGGAAATGCTTTCTTACTCAACAAAAATAACATACAGAGACCAGCTAGGGTTTGTTTGTTTTGCATATAACTTGTGTTGAAAGCAACTAGGTACCTGATGTGCAGGAGTAAGTGCTGACCAAGAATAAGGTCACCACAGAAGGGGAGGGGCTAATGGGTCCTTGCCCACATTCTTTAGTCAGTGGATTAACCAATCCTGAAGCAGCAATATCTCCTATCTACTTATCCTGTGTCATCAATAAGCTATAACTTCAAGAAAACCAGAAAATAGTCTCTAGTAGGGAGGCTGAGACTAAAGGGTTAACAGCTCCCAATAAGCTGTCAGAATATTCTTTTTTTTTTCTCTAAAAAAAAAAGTCCACCTCATTTATTTTTATTACGTGTATGGGTATTTTGTCTGCATACATGCCTGTGCACCATGTGTATGCAGCGCCTGAAGAGGCCTGAAGAGGGGTCAGGTCCTCTGGAACTGGGGTTACAGACAGCGTTACAGTCACATTTGTGTGCCAGAAAAAACCTGGGCCCTTTGGAAGAACTACCAGTGTACCTCATATCTGAGACATTTCTCAGTCTCCTCCCCAAAGACTATTGTAATACTGTATTATTAGATCCAATTATTCAATCTTTAATTTGCTTTACTTAAAATAAGTCAAATGAGTAACAATTAAAAGCCTACAGATTGCAGTAACAATGTTATAAATTACAAAAGGAATTAGAGAACATTTACTTACCTTTGCATAAGCTTTGCCACCTTTTAATTCCTGCAAATAAAGAAAACTATGAGGACATTATATGATGAAGGATTTAAGACTAAAAGTAAGTCAAACGACTGTGAAGTAGACACTTATATGCTAGGTAAGTGTCACAGACAATAAAAACAGATTTAATTTAAATCCAACAATTCAAATCAGTAACAGCACCTTAAAATTGACCAAAATTTTTACTTTGCTTACAGTTTTATTTATTTAGTCAGCTTTTGCTATGGAGTCTCTTTCCATTGCTCGGAGTGCCCTTGAGCCCCTGCAGCTGGACTATGTCACCTCAGCTTCCCTCAGCCAGGGTTGTAGGCCACATCTGTGAGAACTAAGTGTGAAGCACTTAGAACAATGTCTTCCTTTAAAAACATTTTTACTGAGGGAATTGCGGCTTCCTTTTTGCAACTCTGATGCGGAAGCGTCATTTCTATCTTTCACACGGTGAGCACACAGTCCACAGGGAGCGCTAGGATACTTATGAGAATCTGCTGTTCTTTCCTGCCACTGCTCTCTCCGTTATGACTTATTAGCATCTCTTCACTGGGTCACTTCACATCCCTTAATAGTGCCGTTCTTAAACAAAAGGAGATGTCCTCTAGGTATTCCTCGGTTCCCCAACTTGACTATTTTCATAGCTGTTCCTCTATGGTTACAATTCGAAAGACTTGTGATCACTAAGGACCGGGAGGAGCGGAGTGAGGGGAAACTGATCTGGATGTAATGTAAGAGAGAAGAATAAAAACAAAATTCAAAAGATGTAACCATCTACCTGCTGCATTCTGCTCTAGTTAACCCTCTCCAGCTGGACTGTCCTCAGTTCTCTCTCTAGCAGCTCAAGATTCCTACTGATCTTAGATTTGTTAGAGCTAAAAGCTCCCTGTCTCCATCTCAGCCTCTCATCAGTATGTGACTCGCTTGACCAATCACTTCATTTCTTATCTCACTTTCCTCTCTACACCTCCCTGACGCCACGCCTGCCCAGTTTCCCTCCTGCATCCCTGACTGCTGTTCTCCTGTCTCTCCTTTCCTGGGTCCGCTCATTTATTTAGCTTCTGCAGAAAGAATGCTAGCTGTATCTTATCTGTTCTTGTCCACGGACTAGATAGAATCCTATACTTTTAGTTGGGTATCTGGTTGTCCAAAATAATGGCCATCTCTGTGCAAAACTACTATTCCTGAACCTAAGCATTTCTACTTTGAGATTTTAAAACCAACTTTTCACCACAGCAGTAGCAGCAGCATGAGTTTATAAAAGATCATGATTTTCCTTATTAAAATCTCCCAATAAATATTCTTTATACTTGGGAGGTAGAAGCAGGAAGATCGTGAGGTCTTAAAAACCAGCCAGCCAGCCAAAGATGTGCTAGGAAGATAGTTGATTTAGAAAGAATGATTATTGCAAAAGAATGAGAACCTACCTAGTTCAGATGCCCAGCATCCATTTAAAAGGCTAAGTGCAGCCACATGCACCTGCTACCCCAGTACCAGGGCGGGAGCAGAGAACAGAGATGCTGCCTCAATTTTTTAAGCCAATCCCTCTTTCCTAAATTATTTTCTATTTTCCCATTTTTTTTAATGTGTGACATTTATCACTACTAAACTAATTTTCTTTTGCTAACCTTTTGTTTTCTGTTACCCACTCCTCACCAGAAAATAAAATGTAAGAGGTCGGGACTCCGTTCTGGCTCATTTGTCTATCCGGACTCCAGAGTAGTACCTGGCACATGGATGGCTCTAACAGATTGATTGGTGACTGCTTCCCTATGTCTAGGCAACAGGGTTCACTAATCAAACGCTAGTCTTTATCACATCTGTAGATAAAAAATGGTGTCTATCTGTAGTTTTAATTTGTGTAATAAGATTGGGTATATTGTTACATTTAAAATACTTTCCTTTTTTGGGGGGGACATAGCTGTGAACTTCTTCTAGGTGCTGTTGATTCTTTTACACAAGACTCACACAAGCTCAATTCAGGCAAATCCAAGCATGGTAGGAAAAAAGTGAGAAAAAGAAAATCCAACTTCTAGTTGACTAGTTGGGAAGACAGGGGCTGGGAGAGGGATAGTGTTTAGTGATGAGCCACACTCCAGGGCAGCCTCGACTCCCAAGCACAGATGGATTAAAAAAAAATAAATATGAAGAAAACTCAAAGTTGGGTGGGTAGGGCAGTGAACTCAGAAAGGGTATGTGTAAAAGAGTTTGGGGAAGAGTATAAGTATGCTCAAAATACATTGTATGAAATTTTCAGAGAATTAATAATTTTAAAAAGTAAAGAATAGAAATTTGATAAATGATAGGATACAAACATTCATACTCCCAAACTCTTACAAATGTGGTCAGCACTCATATGTACAGTATTTCTGAGAAGAAAGGATTTTTGTGACTCTTGCATAACAACCTCAGGTTTTTCACCATATTTCCCATAGAAATTCAATTCATTGCTGTAGGTGAAGTTACAGTTCTACCTTAGAGCAGATCTAAATAAAGTGAGCTAATTATGATTTCTGAGAGAGGAGGAACAATAGACTGTTTTGTACCTTTCGTACAGACACTCTGTAGATACAAGGATCCAGGATGCCTGTGGAGGCGCTGGCACTCATTTTGCACATAAATGAGAACTTCTTTCTCCAGCGAACACAGTTTGCTTGCACCACCTCCCTGAATAGGTAAAAACAAAACCCGAAAAGCCAGTTAGTAACTATGTTAAAAGCACTCACAATTTCACTCAAGTCTACAACACAAAGTCCTATACATAGCAGTATTTGTAGGTGCTGAAAGATGACTCAGTGTGTAAAATGACTGCTCTTCAGGCACCAGAACTGGAGTTTGGACCATGTCAAAGTCGGGTGCCTGTAATCCCACCATCTGAGAGACAGAGACTCTCTGGAGGAAGCTGGCCTGCCAACTAGCCAAAATGGCAAGCTCTGGGTTCAGCTAGAGACCCTGACTCTATAAACCAGAAACACAGCATCTGAAGATGCCTTGTAAGATCATGTCGGGCTTCCACACTGGAGCACATACAGGAATACATATAAAAGCAACAAGTATTTGCAAACAAAGGAAATTGGCCAATGGAAATGCAAGAAGTTGATTTGCTCATCAGTTTAAAGTGAGTCTTTACCACTCATTCAACGTACATTTATTTCCTCTGTATTGGGTACACTTCTAAATGTTTAAAATACAAGATGTAGGGCAGAATTCCTAACCTTACAGGATTCAGTGCAAGACACAGAAATACATGCAAATAATCTAGTATCTTTCTATCTCAGCAACATGAACTACTATTTCAGAGTTTACAATATGAAACTTAATCTCACACCAACTCTAAAATGTAGCGAGCATTTCCCTCACTGCACACACCAGGATGTTAGAGGGAGTTAAATCAAGGTTCCAAGCCCATTTAACTCTGAAGCCCTTTGTCTACAGCCTCAAATCTGCTGGTTTTTTTTTTTTAAATCTTTCCTCTTTCAAGTTTCCTTGATTTTTGTACAAGCTGTTCTCTTTCTGTGTAGGTCAAAGGAACTTAGCTTTAGAAAGCAAAAATAACTATTCTGCTTATGGAAGGACACAATGTGGGGGGTCATCAATAGTGAAAAATGGATAAAGCAAAAGAATGAATGTTCTCTAGATTTACTCAGCAGTCTAGTTAATATAGGCAAGGGATCAGACTTTTTCTTTCTTTTTTTCTTTTTTAAGACAGAGTCTTATTATATAGTCCTTCTGGCTAGAACTCACTATGTAGACAAGACAAAGGTTGTCCTTGAATTCACAGAAATCAACTTGCCTCCACCTCCTAAGCACCATCACATCTGGCCTCAGTATTTGTATTGATTCTTGAAAATTTCATATAGTCCTATGAGATGTACTTTGGATGCTGACCTTTCTCTAGCTAGCTCCAGCAATGCTGGAAACAGGCTTGAATTCATCAAGAAAACTTTAACGACATGGATATTGAGAGCTCCCAACAAAATGGTCCAAGCCATCGCAACCCAAAAACCTAAGATGCCAAGCACCTTTTATTTGTATAGAGCTTTACCAGCTTTAGGGCCATAGTTACATGTAAGCTGGCACTGTAGGAAAAGCTCTTCTTACCAGGAAATACAGATCAAAACGAACAGCAAAAAAAGCAATTTCAACCAAACAGATCTGGTATTAGAAGAAGAGACATTTTCAAATGAAAAAAAAATTATGGGCTGGAGTGATGGCTTACCTCCCACAGAAGTTCTTTGACATCTGCTCTCACACACAGGCACGTGCATGCACAGGCCTACACGTACACACACAAATACATGTAACAATCAAACGAAATCATGTCTACTACACAGGACTAAGATGGTAATTTAAAAACAACAGCAACAACATCATAGGGCCCTAAAACATGTTCATGGAAACCCAAACTACTGTCTCAGCCTTCCATTTGTCATTTTGGACTCACTCTATCTTTCTCCGAGCCCAGAAGCCAGCCTTCATGGGCTGCACCACCAGGCTTCCTGATGTCTGTCTGTCTCTGTGCAAAAGGAGCAGCCCCAGAGGGCAGGAGCGGGGAGAGAAGATGCTACTTTCTTATGGTATATCAGAAATGGGAGAGCTGTTGGGAACTGCAGTTTTCCAAAGTGCTTGGCACATAGACCTTAAATAATATAATGTAAACCTTTGTTAAAATAAGAACTGGAAAATTAAAAATATTACTAAGTACTGAAAGAAATCTCAAAATGGAAGAAAGTTACATATGGGAGATCCAGTATGGTGACCCAGGCCTGTAATCTCAATACTGAGGAGATTGAAAGAGAAGAAACTCAGTTTGACATCAAATGGGGCTATAAGGCCATCTTTTTTTAAGGAAAAAAAAACTATTTAATATCGAAAGCCATTATTATCTAATTGCTTTAAATATTCACTTGGTGAATACTCTTCATTGCCTAATATATGAAAATCAAATAATCTCATTTTGGTCAACTTCCTGTCACTATAATCAATTTCTAAGTCAATCTGCTTACAAAGAGAAGGGTTTCCTTTGGGGTCAGCCCAGGACTGGCTGACCCTGTTGCACTGGGCTTGTGGCAAGGGAGCATAGTGTAGTGGGAGCGTGTGGTGGAGGAGAAGCCTCTCCCTCTACAGCTAGAAAGTAAAATGAGGGAATGGGCCAGTTACTAAAACCCTTTGGGAAGCATGGTTCCTAATGACCTAAAATGACCCCGCTTGGCTCCACCTCTTAAAGGTCCCATTACTTCCTAACAGTGCCATGCTGGGAACAAGCCTTTATCATGTGAATCTTTAGATTCAAATTACAGCTGCATCTTAAAAATGTTACTAAGCTAGGAATTATGTCAGAAAGAAAAACAAAATATGAATACTATAAAGCCCAAAAACCTTAGTTTATGTTTTGTTGCTTTTTGTTTGTGAAATATCATTAATTCCCCAATTAAACTAATTAATAACACATACTGGTTTTTTCTATTCTTTTTTAAAAAGATCTATTTATTATGTATATAGTGTTCTGCCAGCATGTACTCCTGCACACCAGAAGAGGACACCGGATCTCATCATAGATGGTTGTGAGCCACAATGTGGTTGCTGAGAATTGAACTCCGGTCCTCTGGAAGAACAGTCAGTGCTCTTAACCTCTGAGCCATCTCTCCAGCCCCCACATACTAGGTTTTCAAAAAATCTACTTTAAAACACCCTTACAAGGTGACTTCTTCATAATGATTCCATATAACCAAATCTTAGATGCTATTATTTGCACAGAGGGCATTTTGCTGGAGTAACACAATTAAAGATACCCAGTGAACTCTGTATGTACCTGTTGTCTTTAAAAAAACAATTGGGGCTGGAGAGATGGCTCAGAGGTTAAGAGCACTGACTGTGATTCCAGAGGTCCTGAGTTCAATTCCCAGCAACCAATGGTGGCTCACAACCATCTATAATAAGATCTGGTACCCTCTTCTGTATATTGCATACATAATAAATAAATAAATAAGTATTTTTTAAAAAAACAATTAAGTGGGGAATATTTCATATTTATCTAGTTCATCTAGAGGGTGGTAAGTCTGGTAGACTTGGGAGAGACTAGGTAAAGAATAACAATATAAACACAGGCAGGAACTGTAGCATATAAGTAATGGGTTTAAATAAAGATCTTAGGTCTTCCACTAGAAAAACAAACTTCTACACTGTCCACTCTACCTGCTGACTTCCCCTTAATGACAATATTGACGACAGTTACTGAATGCTTTCAATACACCAGACCCTACACATTCTATACATCCTAACAGGGCTCCATTTCCTTAGTAAAGGAACTGAGAGAAACTGTCCAACTTCACTAAGCTGAAGAGACTCCAAGGGATCATGTCTGGCACCAATGATCAGTTCTTGCCCATTATTTTCTAACTGTTCAGAAATCATTCTCTTTCCCATATCTAGCATCATTATCCTACTTCAGACTCTTAATATCATTTCCTTCAATTATTTTAAGAGCCTCCTCAATGATCCCTACTTAAATCTGCTTTTCTCAGCTCTCGACCTGGGAGTGTAGCTCATACCTGTAATCCCAGTATTCAGAAAACAGAGGCAAGGGAAAAAAAACAAAACAAAAAACTTGAGTCAGTTTGCTTGAGGCCAGCCTGAGCTACAGAGACCCTGTCTCAAAAACAAACAACTTCCCAAATTCCCCAAACCCAAAAAAGTATATTTGTGTTTCTAAGGCGATTTTGTGGTAATTTCTCCTGTGTACACACAGACCTTGGGAAAAAGCTGTCCAAACTAAACAAATGAGAAAAGCTGCCAAGTTAGTTTGTAACATTTGTTTTACTGATGGGTTACCATGGAAACCCACGCAAACTACTTGGCAACTGAGACAAAAGTCACATTAGTGACTGGTTTCTGTTAGGTGAGTCATTAACTTCCTATGGGTTTTGGACGGTTGCTCAACCACTGTCTAGAAAGAAAGCAAAGGAATGTGATTTGGTTCGACACTGTGGAAAGCCAAACATTTCAACGATAACATGATAAAGCTGCTGAAATGAACAAGAAATAAGCAGAGGATTCAGAAGAAGATAAAGTTGCTATGGCCACTGTTTATGTTTCAGAGAATGAAAGGAAATTGAGAATGTCGTTGAAAACTCAAAAATAAACTGAAATGAAGGTGGATGGAGCCAATCTTTGTGACTAAGTATCATACCAATGTCATCATTCTCGGAGAACCAGATGTGTGCTCAAGGCACATATCTAGAATTACACTAAATCCTGATTATTCAAGATATTTTACACCTTTCAGCAACAGTGATAGGAAACAGCGAGCTAATGAAGAATGCCAGCTGTTTGTCAGTGTGGAGGTTAGCTATTATCTCACAGGTGGTTTGTTTGGATTCAAACCCTGCCTTGGCCACCTGCCACTCTGGCACATTCTCCAATTGTTCATATTTACTGCTTTCTCTGAGAATGGTACCTATCTGCCATGGGAACCCAGGGAAACACACACTGTTCATAGCAGCAGTGGAGTACAGTGTAGCTTGATAATAAATGTTAGAGGCTGTTATTTTCAAGGATCTATGCATTTCTTATTTCACTGAAATTTGCCCGCCAAAATGAAATAATGGTCAGGTTCTCATAGATTTTTTTTTTCTTGATTTAATGAAGATCTATTTTAAAAGACATAGACTCTGATAAAGAAGGAACTTTGTGAACTGAAGCAAAAACCAAGTATTTTAAGACTCTGAGGATTAGTTAGATCTGTAAAGCTGACTTTTAATTGCAACACTAAAGATACAAGGGTCTGTCAACTCCAGCAGCATTTTTGGCTTGAGGAAGTGCATGGCAGTAATAGCATCAGGAAAAACGGAACAAAGGAGGCTTGGCTTTATTTACTCACTCACTGATTCATTTTACTAGTGGGTGAGGCGGAAAGGGAGATGACAACCCAGTCCTAGAGTCTCCTTCTTGGAAATACTGAGTAGGCAGACAGGTGCATGGAGAGAACTCAGGAGAAAGTACTGGAAACCTGGGGAAGGATGAGACCATCTGGGGACAGTGGCAGAGGAAGGGGGAGAGGTCAACAGCCTGCAAGGTCACCAATATCGGAGCAGGAGAGGCCACCGAGGGCAAGGGTCTACAGAAGAAGGCTTGTAATCTTACTTTCGCTTTTTCTTGGTGGCTGGGTGGTTGATCATTAGCATCCTCCTCTCCTTGTTTTCTATCTTTTTTTTCTCCTCCTCCTCCCAGATTTCTCCTATTTATACTCTCTGTCTCCCAGCCCCACCCATTCTTTCTCCTGTCTCACTACTGGCCGTTAAGTTCTTCATTAGACCATCAGGTGTTTTATACAGACAAAGAATCACAGCTTCACAGAGTTAAACAAATGCAACGTATTTTGGCATCATTAAAGCCAATGTTCCACAGCATAAACAAAAGTAACACATCTTAAAATCATATTCTATAACAGCTGCCACTAAAGTTTTGTTGACAAAGTGGGACTGAAATAAATTACTATGGGGAACAGATATAGAGATGCGGGCAACTCATTTCAAATCTTCTAGGAATGAATTGAGAGTGGGGAAATTTGGGTAGCATCCAATTGAGGACATGACATGAGGGAAGAGTTCACTTAAACACACAAGAAAGTTAAACACTCTTCAGTTTCAATGAGGGGGACTAAATTGACCATCTGGGTGGATATGAGTAATGTCAAGAGAAGCTAATCTTGGAGAACATCAAATACAATAGAGCCCAGACCATAGGGCTCTGTTAGGAACTGGCCCTGAACAGAAGGGATCACTTTCCATCATGAGGTAAAGCATGAGATTGACTGCAGACAAAGATGTCAGAAGGTATTCTTTATTGCCCTGAGTTGTTCCAAGAAGAAATTTCATATAAAATGCAGCATTCCTTTGCACATACTAGGCACTCAATTAAGTGTTAGCTGAACACTTGCTTATTTAAAATCTGCTAAAAATATTACAAAAAGCCTCTATAGCTTCATGTAAGAGTTTCATTCAGTGACTGATATATCCTGATGAAGCACACATACATTTACACACATGTGAAAATGCATATACATGCCCACATAGCGCATACAAAATGCCTTCCTTATGTGGAATGGAAGAAAATGTATAAGACATGCATGCAATCAGAGGTTAATATCCAAAACATATAAAGAACTCACAACTAAATAAAAGCAACATAAAATAGGATCTTGATTAAAAATGGGCCAAAGACTTGAACAATAATTTCTCAAAAATGTTTGTACAACTGGCTAACAAGTTTATGAAGAGGTACTTATTATTAATATCAGAGAAATATACCCAAATGAGATGACACTCACACTAACTAGAGTGGCTGTTATTAAATAGTTAAAATATAACAAATGCTGATACAGATGCAGAAAAAAGAAAACTCCGGTATATGGCTCTGGTAAAGTCATTATAAAAAAGAGTATGGAGGTTCCTCAAAAAATTAAAAATAGAACCATGACACGATCCAGCAACCATACCCATATTTTTGGGTATGTATCCAAAGTAGACGAAATCAGGGTTCCTTTGTTTGGTTGTCTAGTTTGGGTTTGTTTTTGGAAGTTAGGGACTTCCTATGTAACCCAAGCTGGGTCTTAAACTCATAATCCTCTTGCTGCAGGTTTCAGGGATTATGAGCAAGTGCAGTCATAATGGCTTGAAATTAGTATTTTAAAGAGACACCTACAATCCCAAGTTTATTTTAGCATTATTCACAATTTGGAATCATCAATAGACAAAAGAATAAAGAAAAGGTCACAGACACACAGACAAAGATGCAGATACACACACACACACACACACACACACACACTGATTTTTAAAGGAAATTTACCCATTTGTAATGTATCCTAGAGTATATTATGCTAAATGAAAATATCAATAAGGAAGAAAAATACTGTACATGACTTACAAGTGAAATAAAAAACCTGTCAAATTCATTCAAGAAAATGAATTCATTTTTCTGTAACTATAAATTCCATTTAACATGACTTCCATACTTTCTAGATAGAACAATATAGATATAGGAATCTATAGGAATAGGAAAAAAATAGCAATCTATAGCAATAGGAAAAAAAATTCCAGAGTAATCTAAGGAAAGATCTCACAGTAGGAGTTTGGGAATATATATCACAAGCTAGAATAACTTAATAAAAGAAAACTAAACAGAAAAATCCCAAATTCAGTAAGGAAAAGTCATGGATATAGGAAATGAAAATCCACTTATGGGCTATGACATTCTGAGAAAGGCAAAACTATGCCGATCGTAAAAGGACCAGTGATAGAAGGAGAGGGAGGTGAACAGCTGGACATAAGGCTATGTAAGCAGTGAGACCATTCCACATGCTCTACAGTAGACACCGTAACACATGTAAACACCCAAAGGATGCACTCCACCAGCTGAGAAGCCCAATGCAAACTATGGTCTGTGGGTGAGAATTTTTCTGCCTGTGTAGGTGCATCAATTGCGGTGAGTCTAATGTATTCTGGAGGGGACAGAAGAGCGTGTCCTGTGGAGACTAGAAGCCACATGACAAATGTCTGTGCCTCCTTGTTTGCTGTGTAACTAAAAAATGATGAAGTACATGAGTGATATCAAGAGGCAGTGGGATGCACTATTCATGGGGGAAATCACAGCTCTCTGCTTTACCACTCATGCAAGGGGGACCCCAGGCCCTGAGCAGAGCAGCTTTTCTGTTTTCTACTGGAAAGACTGCTTAATGAAAACTTTTCATAAGTGTAAAGGATTATTTCATCTTAAAACAAAACAAAAAAAGAATACATACTTTTTATTATTTAAGGAGAATTGAGGAGTTAAGGATCTCTGATGACATAGAGACCTTACATGCACCATGGAAGGAAGCTAAGACAGAGGGTTGTCCTGGCTGGTTTCATGTGCCAACTTGATACAAGCTAGAGTCATCAGAGAGGAAGGAGCCTCAGCTGAGGAAATGCCTCCATGAGATCCAGCTTAAGGCATTTTCTCAATTAGTGATCTATGGGGGAGGGACCTGACCATGGTGAGTGGTGCAATCACTGGTCTGCTGGTCCTGGGTTCTACAAGAAAGCAGGCTGACCAAGCCAGGAGAAGCAAGGCAGTAAGAAGACCCCTCCATGGCTTTTGCATTGGCTCCTGCCCCCAGGTTCCTGCCCTGCTTGAGTTCCTGCTTTGACTGCCGTCAGTGATGGACTACAATGTGGAAGCATAAGCCAAACAAACCCTGTGCTGCCCAACTTGCTTTTGGGTCATGGTGTTTCACCACAGCAACAGAAATCCTCACGGAAACACGGCTATATGCTGTAAGTCCAGCTAGGTAGATGTTTCCAAAATTAGGAAGGAAGCAAACACATTAGTGGGTGAAGTGAGAAGGAGAACAGGCAGAGTTCACAACATTTTTAATGCTGTAAAGCTATTCTGTAAGTTACTAAAATGGTGGGTACATGTTGTTAGTATTTTGCACACGGAAGGATAGAACACGCTGACATGCTGCCAGGAGGCCATGTTGAGTTTATTGGGGTCTGGATATCCAGGGAACGGTGGAGGAAGAAAGGAAGAAGAGAGAGAGGGGGCAGAAAAGGGATCCCTGACATGTGTCTTTTTAAAGGGTGACCATGTAGACATGCCCCGAGGCATAAGAGCGTGTTCTGCAGGTGGGGGTTGTGGCCTGTGGCCGCAACTTGGTGATGCTGGAATCGAACTGCCATGCCCAGGAGGCAAGCTAGGGCGATGTTTACATGCTAACACATGTCATCGTATCATATAGAAGCACAGTGTAAACTTCGATAGACTAGGAGCCTTAGATGATGATAGTGTGTAAATGCAGACTCCTGATCCTCAGTAACAAATGTACCACTGTGCTGGATGCTAAAAGTGGGGAAAGATGTGGGCAAGGAACAAGGGTATACAGGAACTTTGTACTTTCCACTCGTTTGCTCTAAAAATAAAATCTATTAATGAAATGGCTGTAAGTAAGACCCTCAGAAAATTCATAAAGGAAACCTGAGAACTGAGAGGCAAAAATGGGGAGTAGGTTTCACGAACGCCCAAACAGTCAAGTTTCAAGAAGTCAGTAATTACCACAGCTTTGGTTAGAGTACAAATGAGAAAACATTGAGTATATAAATGACTGGTATTAGGAAAGTCAGTTTCAGTCTCGTGGTGGGACAGAGCTTATACTACAGGGTTGAGAGGAGAAAAGAAATGCTTGATTCAGATTATATGAATTATTATTTTTTCTACCAAGTTTGGATTGGCATCGTATATAGTAGAGGAGCATGGAGTTAGGTGTGGGTAGTGGCAGGGGACAGGAGGAAGCATCTTCCTTCTTCTGAAATCAGTTAAGACTTCTGAGGATGATGGTGTTAGTGCTGCTCCCTAGGCGTGGCCTGCGTCTCCAGCATCCCTATGTTGCGGCCACACCCCCACCCGCAGAGCGAGCTCCCAGGGCACATCCCTGGATGTGTCCACACACTCACCCTTCCTTTAAAAGGGAATAACACGTGGCAGTGATTCCTTTTGTCTCTGCTCTCCCCTCCTTTTCTCCCAGTCTTTCCCCTTCTCCCTTCCCCCACCCTTCCCTGGATATCCAAATTCCCCAATAAAACTCTAAATGGCATCCTGGCAGCGAATGTTTTGTCTTTCCACACACAAAATACTAACAGATGGTTCAGTCTGAGAGCAAGAAAGAAACTCAAATGATAAAAGAAGACCTCCTAGGAAGTAGACAAGGCCTATGACCCCCTTGCACTTCAGAGGGAGCTGAGGAACTGTCTTGCATGTTGTGGGCCTGAGGTTGGACACACGGAAGCATTTCATGTTCCACTGGGAATCTTAGGGACTACAGCTCCGCGTACACCGTTCACCCATACAAGGCACAGGAAAAGACAGTGTGGGTCCACATCCCTCTTCTGCTGCCCTTCCCGTGAACATTCTCTTGCTGTTCTCCTTCCCAATGTACCCTGCCATTTAACCCCCACCCCGCCAGGGTTAGGCAAGCTCTTGCATTCCCGGCCTCTTCACCTCACTGACTGAAACCTGGCAGCTCCTGGGAGCCGCTCTTGGCATCCAGCATCTACAGGGAGCTGATGTTTACCACCCGCCCCCATCTTCCTCTGCTTGAGAGGCAGCTTGTTCCTAAATCCCTTGCCACTTGCAAGCGCTAATTCTTCTTTTCAGGCCAAGCTTAAGAGCATAGCGGTGCTGGGCTATGTCAGTCTTCTAATCACATCGCAGAAATCCCTTTCCACCTCAACCTCTGTGTCCATTCTGCTTACTTCAACACCACACAAAGAACCTCATACCCGGGGTTCAGAGTTCTTTGGCCTACTCAACCTTCACACATTTCAGCAATACTCATCTCCTGGACCAAGCCAACTCCTGACGTGGTTCTATTGAATTAACCTCAAGCATTACTGTTCTGTTCTCTGGCTGGGTGTGATGGCTCATGCCTGTAATTCATGTACTTAGGAGATGGGCGTTTGAGGCCAACCTGGGCTACTTAAGACCCAGTGGCAGTTTGAATAAGAGTGCCCCCTCCCCAGCTCATATATTTGAAAGCCTGCTCATCAGGAAGTGGCATTATTTGTAAGGATTAAGAGATAGGTATGGAGTAGGTGTGGTCTTGTTGGAGGAAGTGGAGTAGACTTGGCAGTTTCAAGGCCAAGCCAGGCTCAGTGCTTCTCTTCCTGCTGCCTACAGATTTGAATGTAGAATTGTCAGCGATTTCTCCAGCATCATGTCTGCCTCCATGCTGCCATGCTCCCGGCCATGAGAATAACGGACTAACCCTATAAAACTGTAATCCAGGCCCAATGAAATGCCTTCTTTTGTAGGAGTTGCCATGGCCATAGTGTCTCTTCATGGCAATAGAACATCTCAATCAAAATTAAAAATAAAATAATATTCCACTCTGAACACAACCCTTGCCTCTTCTTCATCTCAAAGACCACACATCATTCTTTCTACACATTTTCCTTGGAGACCACTGAAGCCTCTCTGTTCTGCAACCTTCCTTGTTTCCTGATTTACCTTCTTTATACCTCCAGAATCTGAGACTAAATTCTAAATCCCATGCTGACCGTAGTTACCTAGCCTCCATCTATCCATACACTTCTAAACTTGACCAAATCCTTCTGCCCATTATCTCTTTGCTCACATGTGCTGCTGGGGAAAACCACATGAATATGAATGCTGCTGTTGTTAAAATTCATATTTAAAATTGCAGGCAGGCCTTTTGGACCTTGTCAGCTTCCTCTCCCATTCTCGTGGAAAATTTTCTAACTTTTTATTATTATAGCCAGCCCCTCCTTCCCTCCTCTTCCGCCCGCCCTTCTTCCTCCCTCCCCCTCTCTGTATCTATATCTATCTGTCTGTCTGTCTGTCTATCTATCTGTCTGTCTGTCTATCTATCTATCTGTCTATCTGTCATCTGTCACTGTACATTTACTTTTTTGTTTTAGAAACAGGGTTTCATTATATAGCCCCAGCTGGCCTCAAACTCATGATTCTTCTCCATCTACCTCTGCTGGAACTATGTGGCTGTGCCACCACACGTTGCTTCCTTTATAGATTGCTACTGAAAAAGGAAGGTGTTCTTTCAGATAAGCATTCTTTTCCATTTCAGCCCCAAACCAAGCTCCTGCTTCCCCTAAGTCATTCCTCTGCTTCTGGCTCCCTATGGTGCAGAGCAGGTTCAAGTCTATACCTCTTGATCCGACTACTTCTTTTCATGTGGCAGCAGTGACAGACACACTGGACAGCAGCCAGATTTTACAAACAAGGTCTGTAACTCTAATGTGGGAAGGTTGAGGCAACAGTGTCAAAAGTTCAAAGTTATCTCTGGCCACACAGCAAGTTTGAGGCAAGCCAGGGCTATCTAAGACTAAGACTGCCTAGGAGGGGGCGAGAAAGAGAAGAAGAAGAAGAAGAAGAAGAAGAAGAAAGTAAAAACTTTGCTGAGTTTTCTTCTTTGACTCTTTCCCCAACTTCCAAAAGAAAAAGTCAGTAAAGACTTCCTCCTCCCTACTTGTTCGGGATTTTTATTATTGCAAAATTGACCCTGTGTGTCAATTTCTCAAAAATGCAATTAAAGAAAAAAAAATTTAAAAAATGCAACTAAAGGATCAAATGGTGCACAATGACTGATACAGACAAAAACAAAAAGATCTTTAAGAATTCTTTGAGAAGAAATCGATAGTGAGGGAAGGTTTTTACATTTGTACAACAAATACCTAGCATATTCAGGGCATAGTTGATACAGGATCAGTCAGAGAGAAACAGGTGACTGATGATGGATGGGTGTGGATATGGAATGGGGGAAACCGAGACCTAGCCCACGGAGGACGGTTGGAATTTGAGGAAAGAACCGCATACTGAGGATATGGAAGTGCATGAATATCTGACCAACACAACCTGTAAAAGAGTAGTTCACAAAGAAGAGCAGCAAACAAAACTGAAAACTTCACCATAGACTCTTGGAGTTCCCAAAGTCTTAGGAATTGTGGAGTCTCATTCCTGGGGCTGGAGAGAGGGCTCTGCACTTAGGAGCGTGACCGCTTTCCCAGAGGACCTGAGCTTGGTTCCCAGCACCTGACCCACCGCCCGGGGTGGCTCACAGCTGCCTATAACCCCAGCTGTAGAGGGAGATCTGACACTTTAGGCCCCATGGGCTCCTGTACTCATGAGCTGCCCACACTCAAACATACACAATTGAAAATAAATCGATGCTGGAGAGATAGCTCAGCAATTAGAAGCACTTGCTACTATTCTAAGAGGACCCATGTTTGGTTCTCAGTACCCACATGGTGGCTCACAGCTGTCTGTAATTCTAGTTCCAGGGGGCTCGGATGCTCTCTGTTTTTTTCTGGCCTCTGCAGGTATAATGTTCACACTCAGCACACATACGTATATACAAACAAAATGCTCATAATATAAAGTAAAAATATATTTAAAAAATAAACACACCCATCTTGACAAATGGACAAGACCATTTAACTGTTAGCAGTACTGGGCAGCTTCTCTCTGCTGCACACTCAGATGCTGAAAATTTCTCATCCCTTGATATCTGCCCTCCTATTTATTTATTTTACTTAAGTTATTCATTG
Organism: Sigmodon hispidus; assembly: GCA_004025045.1. Lineage (NCBI taxonomy): Eukaryota > Metazoa > Chordata > Mammalia > Rodentia > Cricetidae > Sigmodon > Sigmodon hispidus. The sequence goes on from PVIH01008469.1 coordinate 67,786, forward strand.
CTAGGTACAGGAGATGCCATTTCTCAGCCTTCCTTGCAACCAGATATGTTTTAAGCTCAGGTCTATGGACTGTGAACAGAAGGGTCCTCTCCCTGTTTCCTCTTCTCCCACGGCTGGCATTAGGATGCAGGGTGAGTCTATCTCCAGGGATGTGATAATACCCTGAAAGCAGCAGTACAAAATGAGTCTAGGCACCTGACAAGTTGACAGGGCAGAACCATGAGAGCATCCTGGACTTTATGTGAGAGAGAAATCTGTTTTGTGCAGGCCACTTATTTTTAAAGATCTGCATCACAGAACCTGACATATCCTAAGCCAACAGGAGCGCGGACTTCCCATCTCGATTAAAGTGATTTTGCAAGAATGAAATGAAATACACCTTCACCAGTTTAGTTTTTGAAGATGTTAAGACTAACCCAAGCTCTTGGTTATTAGCAATATTCCAGATTCCTCAGAATCCAGTATCTTCTCTGGGTCTCTTTTAGTAGAGTTCCCTAAAGGCCAATGCCCTAAAATGAACATGGTTTGTTTTCAGGCAGGCTTGCTGTGTAGCGTAGGGTTCCTCATTTGGTGATCACCTCACCTTTTTTTAGAGCCCATAGGTCATACAGTGTTTGTTTTTCTGCACCTGGCTTTTCTAATTTGGCATTATGCTCTCCAGGCTCATCTGCCTTGTCACAAACAACAGAATTTCTTTTGAAGATGGAATAAAAATCCATTAAATAGGTCATATTTCTTTTATCCTGTCACCTGTTTGTAGACATGTTTCAATGTCTTGGCTACTAAGTACAGGGATCTTTTCAAAATATTGCTTTCATTACATTGGGATATACACTCAGAAGAAGTGTTCAGGGTATAAAAAGTGTCCAACTTATAGTCAGAGAACATTTGAATATATTGGTTATTTTTGGTTACTTTGTGTAGCAAAGAAAGAAAATGGCCCCCAAAGGAAGTGGCACTATTAGGAGGGGTTGCCTTCTTGGAGTAGGGGTGGCTTGTTTGAGGAGGTGTGTTACTGTGGAGGCCGGCTTTGATGTCTCATATATGCTCAAGATACTGCCCAGTGTCTCAGTTCACTTCCTGTTGCCTACAAGATGTAGTGTTCTTAGCTGTATCTCTGGGACTATGTTTGCCTGTATGCTGCCATGCTTCCCACTATGATGATCTAAATGTAAGTCACTCCATTAAATGTTTCCTTTTGAAGAGTTGCCATGGTCATGGTGTCTCTTCACAGCACTAGAAACTCTAAGACAGAAGTTAGTACCAGGAGTGGGGTGTTGTTGTGATAGGCCTGACCATGTTTTAGTTTGGAGGAATTTGAACTTTGGTACTTTGGGTTAGGAAAGTAGTGGAATGCTTTAAGCACAGAGTAATGGGCCATCCTAGTGGGAACATGGAAGGCAATGACGCTGAGGATGATTTGAACTGTGAGGGGCTGGCTCAAGGGGCTTCAGAGGAGAAGAATTTTAGTATGTTGCCTAGAGATAGTTTCTTGTGATATTCTGGTGGAGAAAGTGGCTGCTTTTGTTTTTGTCTGAAGAGTATGCTGGAGACTTAAGAGAAAGACATTTGATCAGCTACGTATAGACTCTGTTTCGTGGTTACTACTGTTCATGCTTATAAAGATTTATAATAAGAAGAAGCAAGATGAGCAAGGAAAAAAATCACCAGGAAGTGGAAAAGAACTAAATCATATTGTCCAAGGAGATACATGTATTAAGAAGTGAAATAAAGGGCAAGATCCCATACAGTTAAGTTTCCAACTTGTAAAAAGGAATTAAAAAAAAAGTTTTGAACTGGGTATGGTAGTATACACTTTTAATTCTTGTACTCAAAAGGTAGAGGCTGTGGATCTCTGAGTTTGAAGCCAGCCTGGTCTAAAGACCAAGTTCAAGGACAGCCAAGCTTAGGCAGTGAAGTAACAATCCAAGACAGAAAGCTGGTGAAGATGTAATTGAAGGAGAAGGCCATGTTCCAGCCCCAGCAAGCAGCAGAACTTGGCAGCTCTGGCCATGTGGTTTTGGCTTTAGAGTCAAGGAGTGACTAAGGAAAGCCACTGAAACCAGTCATGTGTCAGAGGTGTCCCTGAATGGAGGCCCAGAAAGGTCATCATGTGAAGCTTTGATGTTGAACCCTGGACTAGCTTGGAGACCCCAAGATGTTAGAGATTCCAGTCCTGGGATACCTGCTGAGGAGAGCTGATAACAGCTCAAGAGAAAAAGGTGTGTTTCAGTCAGGAAAGCTGAAGGGAGTTGTAGATCTGAAGAGTGCTTTAACATCAGACAGAGATGCAGAGTTTGGAGTTTGTTCGGCTGGTTTTTGGTCTTCCTTTGGTCATTTTTTTTTTTTTTTTTAACTATACTCCATTCCCTACATTCATTATGTTTTGGAATGGTAATGTATATCCTGTGCCATTATATGTTGAAAGTATGTGGGCTGCTTTTTGATTTTGTAGGTGATAGACTATGGGACTTTTGAAGACGGACTGAATGCACTTTTGCATTATGATCTGGCTACAAGCCTTTGGAATGTGGTGGTTTGAAAGAAATGGCCTCCAAAAGGAGTGGGCTTGTCGGAGTAGGTGTGATATTGTTGGAGGAAGGGTGTTACTATAGAGGCAGCCTTTGAGGTCTCATATATGCTCAAGATACTGTCCAGTATCTCAGTTTACTTCCTGTTGCCTGCAAGATGTAGTGTTCCCAGCCACTTCTCAAGCACCATGTCTGCCTTTATACTGACATATTCCACCATGATGATAATGAACTAAACCTCTGAAAATGTAAGCCATTAAATGTCTCCTTTCAGGGCTGGAGTGATGGCTCAGAGGTTAAGAGCACTGGCTGCTTTCCCAGAGGATCCAAGTTCAATTCCTAGCAACTGCATGGTGGCTCACAACCATCTATAATGAAATCTGCTGCCCTCTTCTAGCATGCAGGCATAATGGAGGCAGAATGTTGTATACATAATAAATAAATTTTCTTTAAAAAGTGCTCCTTTTCTAAGAGCTGCTATGGTCATGGTGTCTCTTCACAGCAATGGAGACCCTAAGACACTTGGTGATCTCAGTGTGGCAGAGGAGTCTGTAAAGAAAATAAAACAATAACCATGCTTGGTGTCTCACACCTTTAATACCAATACTTAGGAGGCAGAGGCAGGGGGATCTCTTTAATTTCCAGGTCAGGCTGGTGTACATAGTCAGAGATCCATGGTGAGACCCTGCCTATAAACAAACAAACAAACAAACAAATAAATAAATGTTAGTGATCATTATGGGGTGGTGTGTGTGTGTATGTGTGCACATGTAAAGACCAATGGAGGCTAGATTATCCAACAAAATATTAATAATGATGGTAGGCTTCATGGTTTATTTATGAGCAATATTTGCTATTTTTACTTCTCTAAGTTTTCCAATATGAAAACATTTTTACTTTTATAATAAGGCAAAAATTAAAAAGAAGTACACAATGTGCAGTGAATTAAAACTTTGAAAACAAAGATGTTCTCTGGCAAAAAGGAAAAAGAAATCCCTTTATCTTGTTTACAAAGTCAGAGATCCAATACACAGATGTGCTTGTTAGCTTCCCGGACACTCCCTGAGTTCACCGGGTGTTTTTCCACAAACTCATGTGAAATCTGGAAACTTACTTAGTTACCGATACAAATACACATAACACAGAAAACACACATACACACACATGAAGACAAGGCAAACTGGGAAATCATAGGCATGTAGAGAGATTTCCTTCCTATCATTCCTTTGTTTCATTAGACCAGAATTAAACATGTCCTCACAACCCTAATACATTTTAAAAATGATTTACATGCTTTAGTAAGGAGTGTTCTGGAAAGATTCAAATAATACAATGTTCTGTTTTTCTGAAAGGTCTTCAAAAATAATTTATTAGGCAGCCAGTTGGCTTCGGTTGAGTGGACCGTTATAACACTGCATTGTATTTTCAAAAGTTTTGCTAACTGTGGTGAGACCAAGCCACTTGCCTTAACCATTTTTAGTATCATTTATTCAAGATAAGAACATTCATATTTTCCCTAACTTTTTACTGACTAAACCTTCACAGGAGACTCTAGATGCTTCAAGAATTCATTAATCATCTATAAACAGACAAGACAGTGTATGGAAACTGTAATGGGAATATATACAGGCTTGTATGGCCCACAGAGGCCAAGAACATAAGAAATCCACACACCAGAATAACTATGTTTTGACTGGTGTGAGTTCACTGTCATTTTAGATGTAATATATTAAGCATACAACTTCATATCTTCTAAAGCAGTGCTTCTCAACCTTCCTAACACTGCCGCCCTTCATTACAGGTCCTCATGTTGTGATGACACCCAGCCATAGAATTAATTCATTGCTACTCAGTAACTGCAATTTCACTACTGTAATGAATCGTGATGTAAATATCTGATATGCAGGCTATAGGATATGCAATCCCTGTGGGGATCAAGATGCTCAGGTTAAAAACTGCTGCTCTACAGCCATGTACAATGCCTCCCCAACATAACTGAGAGGGCATTTCCTCAACTTCTTACTTTTATCATTGACATAAGGCATCAGCCACTGTATTACCTACTACCTATCAGTTCCTGACAAGAAAAGCCTGTGTTCAGGTCTCACTAGAGCTGGGTTATTTTCACAGCCTCTCATTTGTCTCCCTGTCTAATCTATCTATTGCCACTTGAATCCAAACAGCAGCCAGCTGCCAGCCAGCTTAAATTCCACTTAAATCACATTACAACGCAGTTCAAGAATCCTAGATTGAATTCTATCCTTTGAGCAGGGAAATCAAACCCTATAATGTCATTCCAAGCCCCTTTCTAATATTATCTTCTGCTTCTGTTCATGTGAACTCTCCACCATCAGGCTGATGTAGCACCAACTCTATTAATGGCTTGTTCAGGCTGTCTGTCCTCCCACCTCACTGTTCCTCTCAGTGCAAATCCATCCTCTTGGCATGCTCAGCTCAAACACTAATGCAGATTTCAGTGAGCATCACAGCTGCGAATAAAAGCCCTTTTCTTTTCAAGACTCACAAGGCGTGACCTATTGATTAAGCAGTAAAGCCATATGTTTCCTACTGTCCAGCAGGCAAACGTCCATGATCTAATTCTGTTAATTAGAGGTAATTCCCTCGTGAACTCTTGTATTTGCTTTGCTTTCACATCCCTAGACAGAGAGCTAGAAACCTGCTAAGTGCTTAAGTGATGGTGGGCAATGAATCATCTGCATGCTTATGTATGCAGAGGCCCAGTTGTGTGTGTGTTGACTGTGAGACCTTCTGTGCATCCAGGACTCATCTCTAACAGTACAGATATTATTTTATACGAGGTCTCTAAGACCATAATGAGGGTTTGGGGATTCGTTAGAATGCAATGGACTCAGCATACATCTATACTCATGGCTGAAGACACAACAGTTCCTGGATGCCCAGAAGAATCAGCTCACAGCTTCTCTAGTATTGGATTGTGGCCATGTGCCATCTAACAGGGAAGTTCATTAGGTGTAATGAAGCTGGCTGCTAAGACAACTGTCCTCTGCTTAGTGGGACTAAAATTCCAGGCTCTCAAATGGCCTTTAGCAAAAACAACATGCTTTATACAGTCCAAGCACAGTAATCCATGCTCATCATCTGGGCAAGAAGATCATGCCACTAATAAAAGAAAATCTTGTCAGCAGGCCTTTCTAGGTAACGCTCCTGAGGCTGCTTTAACTCTTTACACAGAACTCATTTTATATTGCTGTTAGTGCCAATCGTTTCTGATTCATAAAGGTCCCCTAGAATAATTTTTTTTTTTTAAAAAATTGAAATCTAGTGCTTAGAGATGTATTGTCTGCACTGGCATGTGCTATTTAGGTGTCACAAAAATTTTGTTATTTCAGGTTTTCTCTTTTTTTTTTTATATTGATGTGTGTGTCTGTCTGTCTGTGTGCATGCTCAAGCTTATGTGTGCATATGTGTTTTAGGCTGTCTCATGTGGTCCAATCTAGTCTCTTTCTGCTTCTACCTAGAGTTCTGGGACTGAGGTTTGTACCACCATTCCTGGCTCAAGGAATCAGCGTTAAACCAACTCTTTGGTAGATAGGATAAACGAACTGGTAGAACATATAAGTAAACAGAATTTCAACACTAAATGCCGAAGTACTAGGGTGTTTCAGGTGCACTGTCCTACGAAATCCTCAAGACAACCTCAAGTCAATAACTAGTTCAGTTTTTCGAATTTCAGCTGTGAACTCCTAAGTAAACTCACAGAGCGTTACCACTGCAGAGCTGAGATTTTCTTAGGCCCGCCCCATTCTAAGCCCTCATTCTGCTGCCTAGCTTTGAAAGCACGTATTTCTTATCACAAACCATTCCTTCAGGCTATGTTTTTTTTTTTTTTTCTAGTTAAAGCACTATTAATCTAATTTTTCTTGATAATTCCAGATTTTAGTTGGAGGAAGAGTTTAACACCAGGCTACCTGGCCTTTTTTTTTTTTTTTTTCCCTTGCTGAGGATAAATCCAGTTATAGCCCTTCTATCTTACATTATTAGGAACCTGACTCCAGAAACTCTTCAACAGCACACAGCTTTCCCCTCTGTCTGGCATCATACTGTTTGTAACTAGACTTGGGCCAGAATCTTGGCATTATGTGAACAGACAGGGGATCTTGGGAAGGTATGCTTCCTAAGACTCAGAACCTCCAACTCATAGCCCCACTTAGGGTAGTAAATAAGAAAGTATGTTTAAAAGACTCAGGGGACTTGTTTACTGGGAAAAAGAGAAAAAAAAAAAAAAAAAAAAAAAAGAAGATTGCTTTTGATGACTAACTGGCTTGTGAGAAGGAGCAAGCCAAATCAACACTCCAGGCAGAAAAGGAGGTAGAAGAGGAAAGAAGGGCGCAGACCGAGTTCTGACCACCAGGTGTCAGCACTGGGCCAGAAGCCCAAGCCTAACTGCTCTAGATTGGGGGAGGGGGTAAGAACTCTGCAGGAAAACTTAGGGCCTCAGTGTCAGTAAGGCTGCTTGACCCGACAGGATGTTCAGGGTTGGTTTAGGCTCCTCCATCCCAAGAGCTAGCAATATATATACATATACATATGTATATATATATACACACATATATACATATACACACATATATACATATACACACATATACATATATGTGTGTATATATCTATATGTGTATATATACATATATAATGTTTTTGCACAGTTCATTGTTCTCTGACAGGAGTGTTAAAATGGTAATAATTTAGCTGAATGCCTACAGGTTTGTTGTCACAGTTTAATATTAAAAATTAACCTCAGTGGACTTGTCTTTTGGTATATTTTTGAGGATCAATAGCACTTCACACATCTGTTCATTAGGCAATTAGGTGTTTTCTGGCTTCCACAGGTTTCATTATCGACACAGAGGGCAATTTTCTGGCTTTCACCCTACAACCCATTGACATTATTTCCTTTACATTATTAACGGGACGGCAGATAAAAACAATATTTTTAGTGAAAGAATTAAGTATATGTAGCCGAAATATACATTGACTATTAGCCTTGACTTTAAGAATTTAAAAGTCCATTCCAAAACTTCTTCCAATTTTCTGTCTTCTTGTAGAGAAAAACGCCTACGGATAAATCTATTAATTTGAGAACTGCCTTTAAATTACTCAAGGAATCCTGCCACACATGCATTCTGTCATCGCTGAAGGATTCTCCCACAGTGCCTAGTGGCTTATTTCAAAATGAGGACGGGGTACTGGGCACTGTTAATTCTAAGTCCTCCAGTGGCTACTAGAAGATGGATAATTGAGAATACCAACGCATCAAATGGAGACGGAGCTCTTAGGCGAGCCAGAGACTACAGACTCATCTGCCAGGAACACTTGACTCGAGTCAAGCCCGACCTGGCGTATGCCAAGCCCTATGCTGGCCTGGCCACTCTAAGTCACAGTAGAGTCACAAGAATCAATGTCAACCGCAGACAGTTACGAATGGACGCTCTTGGAACTGGAACCGTCTGGAGTCATTTTTGCTTCTCAAAGCTTCAAGTTCTTGTTTGTATTTTGCAAATATGGGATTGTCTTCAGAGAAACCAGAAGCATCCTCCCCCCGCCCAGTGTCTCCATCACTCCCATTTCTGGGGTACTGGGAGGAAAGCAGACACCAGGGGCCACCTGGAGTTAAGGCCAACAAGACCAACCCACTGAGAAGCACTGGGTGCCCTTCGATGCTCTGACTGATTTCAGACTCGTCCCCGGAGGACGATGAGCTCATTGGGCTTGGCAGCTCGGCAGAGCAAAGGGGCCAAGCAAGGAAAGGGATGCTGGCGGTGCAACAAGCCCCTGCCGGCGGGAGGGCGCGGGAGAGCAAGCTCGAGAGATAGAGACCCCAATACCTGGAGGACTCCGCGGTGAAGCTGCCGCCGTCCAGCAGCCGCATCTTGCAGAAGAGCACCCCGTTGACGAAGGGCACAGAGGAGAGCTCCTCGAGCTCGAAGTCCACCTTAAACTTAAACTTCTTCTTCTTCATCATCGTGAGAGCCAGGCGCCGGCGAACGGGCTGAGCAGACGGGCGCCGCCGCTTCAGCTCGGCCGAGCCTCGGATCCGCCCAGCCCCATGGCCGGGGCCGCGAGCAGCGCGTGGGGGCGCGGCCGGGGAGCGCCGCGAGCCGGCGGGAGCCGGGGCCGCCTGTCGCGGCAGCCCTGGCCGGTGCGCACCGGTGGCTGCAGCGCGGACCCCGGCCGCCCTCGAGGAGCGGTCGCCTTGCAGCTCGTCCCGGGTAGTGGGCGCCCTTTCGGTGCCGCCGCTGCCGCCGCCCGTCTGATTGCGAGCAGGGAGAGGCGCTGCTGGAAGAACGGTCGCCGCCGTCTCCGGGCCCGAGGCGCCCCTAGTGGCCGCGGCGGGCAGCGCACTCGGCGCGGAAGCGGGCGGGCGGCTGGCGGAGGGCGGAGAAACTCAAGGCGGGCGCACGCCGGGAGGGGGATGCTGGGGAAGCTACCACGCGACGGCAGAAAGCTCGTCACGCCTCCCGCGGGTTAAAAAAAGACAAACCCGGCCGAAAAAGCTTCCTTCTGCAGCTTCCTCTGCGCCTTTCCTTACTGGGTTTGCACCGCCCCCTTTCTTCCCTTCCCCCTCCAGGCCCCCCATGGCCTCTTGAGTTGGAAGATAGAGACAAATAGAATCCCAAAGCTAACATTGTCCGTAGTGATTGTAAATTCACCAGCCCTTAAATAGTACATGAAAATCAGGAGAAAGGAAAGGATTAAAATGTCTTGTGGGAGCCATCAAGTGCTCAAACACGGGGCTGTGCCATGGGTTTCCTCTCAATGATACCTTGTTTATTTATTTAATTCTTGTCACCCAGGGAAAAAAAAAAAAACACGTTCCCCTTTCAAATCTGTCCGTTCTGTGAACCATTAACACATGAACTCGGGTTGAAATCATGCTTTAAAAAATTCCCCTTAGATGAACAAAACACACACACACACACACACACACACACACACACACACACACACACACACATGAGAACATACAGTATCTATTGTTAAAATCTGTTATTAACCTAGCTACATAATTTTTTTCAGGGGGGTTGTTTCTTGTTATTGTTTCTTTTCTTTTTTTAAGTCAGAGTCTCTAGCTCAGGCTAGGTTTATCCAGTTCTAGGAATCGAACCCAGGGCTTTCATGCTTGCTAGCAAGCAACCTCATAACTGAGCTGCAACTTCAGCCTGGGATCTGTTCTTTTTAATCTTTGAAAAGGTGTAATTGAAAAGATCCTTCTTCCTAGATCACTCATTTAGTTACAAGCTTTTTTTGTTGTTGTTTGAATTCAATTTATGCATCTGGGTGTCTTGCCCGAGTATACGTCTACGTACCACATTCATGCCTGATACTACCAGCAAAGGCCAGAAAAGAATGTCAGATACTCTTAAACTGGAGTTACAGACAGTTGTGTTTGCCTTATGGGTTTAAGAATTGAACCAGGGTCCTTTGGAACCCTGAGACATCTCTGCAGCCCATTTATTCATATAAATATTCCAATTGTATAGACCATCAGTCACTAGCTAGACAGTAAGATCAAAACCCAAAAAACGTCCCTTAAGAATTTTACAGTCCTGAGCTGGCCAAGCTGGGTCGGTGGGTAAAGGGACTTGGGGACGATCCTAGTCATGAATTTGATGCCTAGAACCCATGTGGGAAGAAACAACCACCTAATCCCATAGGTTGGCTTCTGAGCTCTGTAGGCTCGATATGAGGCATGCATACCTACAAATACACTCACATTAAATAAATAGGTTTTTAAACGTTTAAAGACAAAACTGGGATGCAGTGAGATGTCAGTGGATGAGACACCTTTGATCCTAAGAATCTTTGTAAAAGTGGAAAGTGACCAGCTCCACAAAGTTGTTCTTTGAGCCCAAACACCACCATGACATGCATGCTTCCATGTACACCTCTCTCTCTGTCTCTCTCTGTCTCTCTGTCTCTCTGTCTCTCTGTCTCTCTCTCTCTCTCTCTCTCTCACACACACACATACACACACACGAGAATAATACATAATAAAGTTTAAAAGACAAAACCCAAAACAGAGGAAAAAATAGAACTAAATTCCAACTAAGTAGAATTTAGAAGAGAAAGTGATAAATTGAAATGAACCAGCCATATAAACTTTAAAGAATAGTTATGATTTAAGAATATGAGGTGTTTGGGTGAAGAAATCATGACCTGAAGAGGGTTTAACATTTGACCTTGGGAATTTGGTAGTGGAAGCTTGAAGAGGCAGAGGAAAGAGTGAATTCCGATGCTTGTCACTTGCAGAAACAAAGGGACCGAGTACAGCCAGCAGGAGGGCCGAGGGAATAGAGGAAATAATGAGTATCTGAGCAGTATGCAGGGAGAGAGGCTGAGCCTTGGTGCCTGTGAAAGGTTAAGGTTGAAAATATGCATCTGGGAATTGTGGTATTCACTGATGGCGGAGGCCCAAAAGACAGGCAAGAGTGAGTTGCCCTGGAGAATATTTAATAGGCAGCTGGAGGAGATGAACGAAGGCGTCCAAGAACAAGCAGCCCGAGAAAGATTGAGAGGCGGCCTGAAAGCCAAGAGAGAATCTGAACCTTACAGCATTAGTTACTAAGATCTAGTGTGCAGAGACAGGAGGATTCCTGAGGCCTGCTGGGCAGCCAGTGTAACCAACTGGTAGGCTCTAGGTTCAGTGAGAGACACTGTCTCTAAATGCATCAGAGAATGGTTGGTATAAATACTGATGTTGACCTCGGTCAACATCACACACACACACACACACACACACACACACACACACAGAGAGAGAGAGAGAGAGAGAGAGAGAGAGAGAGAGAGAGAGAGAGAGAGACTTGCACATGTGTACACTGCAAATCCTGGAGCTGAAGAACTACTAGATGACTGGTTACCTTAGAGAGAAATTTTTCCATAAAAGATGTTGGCAAAGTGATATTAAAATGGTTTTTGAGTAGAAGGTAATTATGAGAAAAAACTAAAAGTTTTTTTTTTCTTCTGATTTTTGTCAATGAGTGAGAGACAGCATTTTAGTCCAAGGAGTGTTCAAACCTTTCAGCAATATTCAGAAACTCTCTGTCACTTACTGAATTCCTGTTATATGTCAAGCCCTTTATAGATGTGAGATGCATCGCAGATGCTATATCCTATGAAGGACATAGGAAAATAAGCAGAGAGTTGTAATGCAGTATAAGTGATGTCTGTAAGGGACAGAGAAGGGAGATTTCTGGGATAGAAGATAACACCATGTAGGTTTCTGGAAGGCTTTCTGGATTAGTGCTACTAAACTAGCAGGCTGGAGCTTGAAGGTGATGGTGGGGGCGGGGAGCTGTTCCTGTCCCATTCTCATGAGCAGAAGCTCAGAGGAAGACGTACTCTGGTGCAGAGGGAACTGAAATTAGTTCTGTCTGTCTGCAATTTAGAGTCCTACTTGGAAATGGGTATAATTGAGAGCCACTGATGTTTTAATCCAGAGGAGCGACGTATCCAGCATTTTCCAAGGATCTGCAACTGTAGTGACACTGGAAACAGCTTACAGTTTGACTATTTAACACCTGGTGTGAGTCAGGATGAAGGCAGGAAACAGCCCTGTCCTCCCAGTAGAGGAAGGTTCAGTGAGGAGACAGAGCAGAGGGCAGAGAGTTGGGAGAAACAACCCTGACATCTTTCATCTCCTCGCTTATGATTTCCTACAGGTGTTTCCCATGATCCCATGCCAGCTAGAGAGCAAGGAGCCTGAAAAATACAGTTTAGAGGAGACAGCCATGGGGGCAGACCCAAGTTAAAGGACAGAAAGCCATGATCACACAGTTGATTCAGCCAGCGTTCCCTACTGGAATCCAAAACAAAGCTAAATATTTTGGAGAAAAAAAAAAGGGGGGGCTTTCTTTCAGCATTTTGGTACTTCTGAAGCCCGTGGAAGGGATAAAGAGTTGGAAATCTGAAGGATATTGCATTCCAAGTCACATCACCTGCTTGGTCTTCTTTCATCTTCTGACATTTGAAAGTTTCCATTTTCCCGTGTACCTGTAGGCAGGTATAGCTATGTGTCTTGCTCTAGCCCAGTGGTTCTCAAACTTCCTAATGCTGAGACCCTTTAATATGTATAGCTCTTCATGCTGTGGTGGCTCCCAATCATAAAATTACTTTTGCTTCTTCTTTATAATTTCGCTACTCCTATGAATCATAACGTAAGTCTTTTTGGAGATAGAGGTTTGCCAAAGGGGTCGTGGCCCATGAATTGAGAATCACTGTTCTAGCCTGTACTTATATGAGAGTAATGTGCCATTTTTAGGATGAGCAAAGCAGGTCTTTGAACAGTTTTCAGGACCATCTTCCTCCTGCTCAATAGAGGGTTATGGAAAGAGGAATAGCCACATACACTAAAGAGCTCTGATCTCTGTGGAAGAATCAAAAGGACAACTGCCCACACCTACAGTAAACATTTTGAATTGAGGAAGAAACTTATATCAGGCCGGTGAGATCTGGAGGCTGTTACAATAGCACCAGGCAGGTTTATTCAGATTAGAATGTAGATGAGGAGCTGATAATAGGATGCGGCTTGCAGTAGCAGGACCATAAGAGGAGCCTAGATATCAATTCATGTCGTCATAACTTACTTGCAAATGGGGGGACAAATGCACGGGAACAGCCTGTATTTACTCACACCTGTTTTTATCTTAAGTACATCTCTTTAGCAGAACTTAATCTGAACCTATAGTTTGATTGCCAAGGGAATCTTAGCGGTGTAATTAAAACAAACAACTTTTTTAACCTCTTCAAATAGTATGGTGGAATGGAAAGTAGCACATCTAAGTATCTCAGGTTCATCATGCAGGTTCTGCAGAGGCAGTGATGGCCTGTTAGTCATCATTGTATCTTTGGTGTAAAGTTTGGTATATCTGATATACTAGGTAATTAATAAGTGTTTCTTGAAATGTCTTGGACTAAGCTGCTTTTCACTTCAGGCATTCACAGTCCGATCTACTGTGAGAAGGGCATGGTGGTCACTGATGAGGGAGGTGGTGATGGTGTGTTAGACTTTTTGTCTCTGTGACACTCCCCAATCAATCTCAGTGACAAAGAAGACCAATTTTAAAAGGAGGAAAGGTTTATTTTGGTTTACAGTTTCAGTGCACAGCTGGATCTGCTGCTTTGGGACTGTGGTAAGGCAGAATATCCTGGTGAGAGAGCTTGTCCTGGAGAATGCTCACCTCTTCAGGGCGAGGAAGCAGAATGAAAGAAACTGAAAGGGAGCAGAGACAAAATATGCTTCAAAGTCACCCCCTTCTGATGTCTCATTTCCTCCTCCCAGACCCAACTCCTAGTTTCCTTATCTCCTAAAATAGTGCCACCAACTGAGGACCCAAGCCTTTACCAACATGAGCCTGTGGAGAGCATTTCCTAGTCAAAGCAAACAGGTAGAAAAAGTAGCTATAGCCAAAGCAAGTGTGTAAGTTAAAGCCAAACTAGCCAGAAATACAGCTCCACAGTAACAGTGGATTAAGTCTGACAAGAAGGCGGGAGGAAGAAAGGTGTGTTCTATTCCCTTGAGAACATTTCTTGAAAGATGCATAATCCATTTTTTAATTTAAATTCCATTGCCATTTGAAAGAAATCACAGCACCAATTCTGGGCTCCATAGAAACCTCCCACAGGTCAGCCTCCTTTACTTTTGGCATCTGCTGGTTGAATTTTGGTGTCAAGGAAACTTTAGAAGTTACATAATATAGATGGCAGAGCCTGGGCCCCTAGGTGACTGTATAGTAGAGGTTAACCTCGCTTTTGCACCCCTGATGAAGAATGCCTACACTCAAGTGTTGTGTGAGCAAGAAACATTTTTCTAAATACTAAAAATGTTGGAAGTATTCTTGCCACAAACAGCTAGCAATGCCTTAATACAAAAACTGTTGCAGAAAACATGGTAAAATTATACAATTCTCTAACTACTCAGGCAAGAACAAGGAAACATTGGAGATAGAAAGATAGAAATCCTTGACAAGTATCTTGGTCTATTTTTGTTGTCGTTGTTGTTGTTGTTGCTTAAAGAATGATACCACAGATAGGCTAAGTAAAGAGAAGAGGTTTATTTTAGCTCATGGTTCTGGTCCAAGGCCAAATGGTCACATAGTGCCAAAGCAGTTCAGGGCATCCATCGCATGGTGAGAGCCAACGAACTTGAAAGAGACCCAGTCAAACTGATTTTTATAGCAGACTTACTCTAGGCCGCCCATTAACCCATCAATTTATTCATTATATGATCGAATAAATCCATTCATGAAAGTAGTGCTCTAACCACCAATTGAAGGTCCTACTTCTTAATATTTCATAACAAGATTTCAATACATACTTCAAACCATTGCATAAGACATTTGATCAGAGTTGCTTGCAATGATATGAAAGGAAAACATGATGCCTATAATTCCCATCACTTTATGAAAATGTTGGTTACGGGCTGCATTCAACAAGATACTGCAAACAGGAGATGGACTCATGCAATAATTAGCAGGCTTCCAGGCATGGATAAAAAGGAAATAAAGTACTGGAAACTTGAAGGCTCTGGGGTTTGGAAAATCTGGCTGCTCTCAAAGAACAGAAAATAAGATTGAAAAGCTTTTGAGCAATGAGGGCCCATTAAGACTCAGCCATGCAATGAAGATGAGATTAGGATGTGGCTCCACACTGGAGTCTAATGGTCCCCCGAGGAGCCACCTCAGACTGAAAGGAAAAGTATTAAGATCGAAGAAGCAAAGAAATAAATCAAGACGGAGAATTATCTGTAGGACACTTTTATGTGACTGGCTCATGGAACTGACTGGAAACACATTGATAAGAAGTCTCAGGTTTTTGTCTTGTTTTTCAAGACTGAGCTTTTCTGTCTTGGCTATGCTGGAACTTGCTATGTAGATTAGACTGGCCTTGAATTCACAGAGATCCAGACAGATCTCTGCTTTTGTCTCCTGAGTGGTAGAATCAAAGACATGTCCCCCAGTGCCTGACCTCTATGGCTAGCTCTGTGGCTGGCTCTGTGCTCTGATCTCCAAGCAAGCTTTATTTCTTAGATTTAAAATAATATATCACCACCAGATTGTATGTGTCCTGTCATTGCTTAGAAGTGGTGGAAACTATTTCGTTAGCTCTTGGCTCATGAACTGGTGACATGTTGTAGCAGCCCATGTGCTGTGGGGACTGCCATGCATACTGTAGAATGTTCAGAAACATTTTTGGCCTCTGAGCATCCCTCAGTTTCAGGTGAGTGGATCAAAAGTATGTTCAGACATGGCCTAATACCCACTGCGGGACAAAAATCACTCCTGTCAAGAATAAATGGACCACAGTATGATGTAGAATTATATCTAGACCTCATGGAAATTCTTCAGCATGACCTCAATGTCCTATACTATCAAACTTAAATGCAGTGACTATGTGAGAGTTTGGGCCATCTCACCTGGTGAGGAAATGAGTGTTATTTGTTTTGTCAAGAGGATAACATGGTTATTTGGTGACCAAATGGATGAACTATGTCATAAAGTTCTGGGTCATCGTGAAATCTTTTCACTTGAGTAAATAGCCTGACCACATTTTCCGGTTAGTGTGAACCTTTCAGGCATGGCCCATAAAAGCCTTGTGCATATGATTCTCTTACTCTTTGTTTATCTGACGGCCAGATGTTGATGTCAAAGATAGTCTTGGAAGATGGGGGAATCAAGCCTTCATCAACCTGGGTCCCCTGCTAACACCTTATAGCAAAGATCCTACTTGCTTTCCCGATTCCACTGACCAAAACATTAGTATGGAAGGAGTGAGAAATTATCACTTCATTTTAAAATGATATTACTATTGCTTCTGGAGATTGAACCTAAGACATTTTGTTAGCTAAGAATATGATCTACATTGAGTAGTACTCTCATATTAATTTTTTAAAATGCAGAAAAATATACACAAAACATACAATCTTAAATCTTTTTAATGTATAGTTCACTGACATCTTGTGTACCACAGTCATCTCCAGAATTCACCATCTTGAAGAATGGAGACTCTGTGTCCATTGAACAGTACCTAATCTACCTTTCACAGCTCCTGGGACCATTCTATTATTTCTTAATGGATTTGACTAATCTAGAAATTTCACTAACCTAGATATTTGCCCTCTTGTGACTATCTTTTAGCACATTATGTTATATGCTTAATTTTAATTTTAATTTTTTGCTTTTCTAGGGACTGAACTCAGGGTTTCATTTATACTAGGATGACATTCTAGCATAGCGCTTAAACATTTATTTTTTCAAGAATACATATTGTGTGCCTGGAACAGGTAATAACTCATAAAACAAACATTTATTGTCCAAATGAACCTTCAGTTGTTATTAATTTAAAATATTTTTAAGGTATCATGTTGCATTTAATTTATAAATTTAAAATGATTTATAGTTATATAAAAGTCCTGATACAACTAAATTCAAGTTTAATATTATTGTAGAAAATACAATTACAGGGGTTGAAGAGATGGTGCATCATCTATCAGAGTCCTTGAATTCAGATATCAGCACTCACCTGAGGCAGCTCACAAATTCAGGGAACTCTAGTTGAAGGGACTGGGGATAGCCTCCATAGGCACCTACACACACACACACACACACACACACACACACACACACACACACACACACGAACTACAGTTATTTGGCCTTGATTAAAATTTCCATATAGGAGCTTATATAATTATATACCTAGAGGAAATATAGCAGTAAAACAAAAAGGTGAAAACAGACAAGATGGTTTCCTCAGATAAAGGTGCCATCCTCTGGAGCCTGGTTTCCTCAGATAAAGGTGCCATCCTCTGGAGCCTGGTTTCCTCAGATAAAGGTGCCATCTTCTGGAGCCTGGTGACGTGAATTTCATTAGTGGAATCTGTGTCAGGCAGGAGGAGATAACTGACTCTCAGAGTTGTCCTCTGACCCCCACATGACATGCATACTGCCCTGCCATTCATAAAGTTCATACACTATAGTTAATAAACTTTAGAACAACACTACCCTTACACTCCTGTCTTTCTTTGGCTGCATAGTTGGGTAGGTTTCTAGTGATGTTAAGAAATGACACTGGATTGTCTTGAGTCTGATAGAAAAATAATAGCTTTCAAGGAAAAAAAATCACAGTTACTTTCTGAGGTTCCTATTGGAATTCTAAAACTTGACCTCCTTCATTATTCTTTTGTTTTATTCTAGGTTCAAATTTCTATGCAGAGATGGCCAATTGTCTTTGTAGTTTTTCAAAGAAAACATCCAATTATGTAATTTTCTGTCACCAGTGGCAGAGTTTATTAAACAGCTATGACTATCTGACATTCCCAGACCCTAGTTTCTTAAACTGTGGGCAGCGATTTTATCCAGGGTTGTGTAACTAATGTGGGGGCAGTGAATAATTTACCAACAGTAAGTTTTCTGAATGTGCAACAACCAAAAGTTGATTCCTAGTCAACTGTGTAACCAGGCCAGAGTGTTTCTGGCACCCTGCCCATGCTGCATCACTTCTCCACAGCCATGGTTCAAAACCCACAACATGCACACTTTGCACTCCGAATGTATTAAGCCACACAACACCAAGGGATGTTTCCTGAACCATCTCAGCTCACATTTTATATTGTATGTTATGGACTGCACTATTTTTTAAATATATAGACCAAGTTTTCTTCTCTTGTAGATTAAGTTGCTTAATTATGAAAACAAAGACTTGCAAAATGTCTTCTGGGGCCGCTGAGATGGCTCAGTGAAGAAAGATGCTTTCTGTCAAGTGAAGCCTGAGGATCTGCATTCCATCCCTAGGACTCACACAGTAAACGGAGGGAGCTAAGACGTCCTTGAGCTGTGTTCTGACCTTCCGCACGTGCTCTGTGGCAGACATGCTCCTACAGGTTTGTGTGTATGCAATGCATAACAAACAAACAAACATAATATTAAGGAAAAGTCTTCTGAGTGTGACATGGCTATTGCACTCATGAATTCATCGCAACTGTCACCAGCACTAGATCAGGTCCATGACCATTTTATCATGGATGGGGAGGTATTCATGCGGTGCCACAATTCCTGTGGGTTTATTGACATCTAATGGTTCTGGGGAAAAGTTTCATTTGTTCCAGTGGTGAAGCTACTGAGAAGCTGATCATACGTCCCTCAGTAACTTCCCACCCATACTCTACAAACAGCCATAAAACTCAGTGAATCTACACTCCTGTCTGGGGTTGTTTGCCCTGGGTGGGGAGAGGGAACTAGGGGTGACCAAATATATGATGGGGTGTAGGAGACAGACAGAGAGAGAGAGAGAGAGAGAGAAGAGAGAGAGATGCAAAATGGCTCATGTCCTGTGGAGAGAGGCATATTTAAGGAGGAGAAGGCAGTGATAAATGAGCAAATGGAAGTAGTAGGTGGCATCTGCTACCCAGGGCCATGGTGACATCCAGGCCTGGACTGCTGCCAAGAGTTATATCTGGGTCCACGATACTACTAAAGCTGCTGTCTGTGTTGATGTCCATGGCTCCTGTCACCACTGGAAGCTGTGAGGATAGAGCTGCACAGATCTAGAGCTGTCTCTCACTGGCTGCAGCGTTCAGGAGAATGGGTCCTGCACCTCGCCTGGGCAGGACAGCAGAGCTGCCCCTTCTGGCAGGGGTGTGGCTAAGCTGGTCCTGAGAGCCTGAGAGCTGGACAATTGGTCCTGACCCCCTCATCTTTTCCAAGTGAAGGCATGTGTGAGGAAAAGATGTCCTCCTCACCATCTTCAGCAGACAGTAGAGCTGGTTTTGTTTCTCACCAGTTGCAGCACTCAGAAGAGTGGGCCCCTGCACCTCGCCTGGGCAGCACAGGAGAATTTGCCCTGGTGGTGACAATGAGGTAGAGCTGGCAGTCTGACCAACTCAGCTAGCATCCAGGCCCAGAACCAGGGCCATATGTTGGCTCTCCCCAACATCCACCCCATCAGTTACCTGCTGGATCATGTAAAGGGACTGGACCTGAAGATCCAAAACTGCAGAATCTCTATAACACAGGGCAACAAGATATATGTCCAAGGGGAGTCCCAGGAAGGGCCCCCGCAGCAAGGGTATAGCAGAGGCCTCAAATGAGATCCGCGACTCATTCCAACGAACACTTGAAAGTAAAGATATATAGACTGTGTGACTCACCCTGTCACACTTCTGCTTCCATGATGACAGATGAGATTTTTAAAAATTTAATTGTATTTATTTTGGGAGGAGGTTCCAAGGGCAGAGTGGATATGAAAAGATGGGGAGATGAGTGGGATTATACATGATTTGAAACCCACAAAGTCAATAAAAAATTAAAAACAAAACCAAAATCAAACTCAGTGTGGTACACACACACACACACACACACACACACACACACACACACACACCCTGAAAGTAGGGGGACTTCTTGAGGAAAAAGAAGAGTTTCAGTGTGTGTCAGGGTGAGAGAAGGTAATGGAGGTATTAAATGACAGGTGTGCTGGTTAGATTTCGTTGATTTGACACAAACTAGCAACCTAGAGTCACCTGGAGACAGTATCTCAATGAGGAATCATCTCCATTGGATTGTCTGTGTGCCATTTTCTTGGTGGTTGATTTATATATTTAGGCCAGGCCCACTGTGGGAGGGCCACTCCTGGGCACTTGGTCCTGGGAGGTGTGAGAGAGGCAGCTGACATTGTGTCTGGATGCTGACAGTAAGACTGTCTGTCCCTCCGTGGTTCCCGCCTCGGCGCCTGCTTCAGATCTAGTCCTGAGTTCCCTCAGTGAGGGGCTGTGAGGTGCCAACCAAATAAACCCTTTCTTCTCCAAGTTGTTTTGGGTCGGTGTTTTATTAGAACAACCAAAACCAAACTAGAACAATATGTCTGAGGATTTCACAGTGAAATCTACGTGCTAATAAAAGCATTCCAGAAGAGAAAATACATTTAAGGGTTACTATCAGTCATGCTTGATTTGTACACTCATTTTATGTACACACACACACACACACACACACACACACACACACACACACACATATCATATTGTCTAAAATTGTCTTTGCTGAAAATATTTACAATTGAGAAAAGTGTATGGAGGTTTGTCTAGGCCAGTGGCACTTGGGGGGGGGGTCATATCTCACTCACATATTAGCCACATATTTGGTTCTAAATTCCTGGCCCCTTTCAAAGTCTCCTGTTCAGTGGGTATGAAACAGTCAGGGAATGATTATGTCTTCACATCTCTACTATTACTTCCGCCCCATCTGATGAATTAGAGTTCTCCTTCCAAGGAATACTCAACACTAATTCTATAAACAAATACCTTTTGGTAAAAAGTGCTAAAACATCTGAGATAACTTCTTGGGAATTTCAACCAAACCAACTTTGAACTCCAAGGTCTTTGTAAAAAGATTATGTATTTTTAATTAGGAATATAGACATATGCTCTCTCTATATATGTCTGTGTATAGGCAGGTGCACACAAGCGTAGGTGTCTCTGGAAGCCAGAAGAGAGTCAAGTCCCCTGAAGCTGGAGTCACAGGAGGCTGTAAACTGTCCAATGTGAGTGCTGTGGGGAATAAGTGTAGGTTCTCTGCAGGAACAGTGGAAGGTCTTACCTGCTGGACCATCCCTCCAGCCCCTGAACTCTAAATCTTAATAGATTTTATTGATTGGTTGCCTGAGAGTCAGATGACTTTGTAAAAAATATTGTTACAAAGAAATGAGATTTCCACAAAGCTGCAGAAAAGCAAAAAGGGCGCTCATCAAATTAGAACCTGTTCTATGAGTGGCTTTTATAGCTAAGTTGGCACAAACTAGAGAATTATAATATTTATTCACCTAGATACTTTCAAAGAATCTTTAAACTCAGCCCTGGTCTCTCCTTCAGCATCACCAGTACAGGCCTCTCAGGTACTTTTTTTTCTTGTTACATATTTTTTGATAAAACATTCCACTGATTAAATAAAATAACAATTCTAAGACAGAGACAGTATTTCCTGCACTACTCCACTCCAAGTTCAGGCTACAGTTGGGATTCTGACACATTCAATGGGAGGCAGAACGTAACAGCGACAGGCCTGAATCACTGTCCCAGCTGGAGTCCAAGCTCTGATTCTAACGGTTTAGTCTGAGCAAATGAGAACTTCCTTGGGTTCATTCTGTTCTGCAAAATGAAGGAAATTGTCTAGACCAGCACTGTCCAGTAGGGCCTTGTGCAATGAGAGGAGTAGTAGTCTCTGTTCTGTACAGTACAGGACTCACTAGTCACTTGAAATGTGGCTGATGTAACTAATGAACTGGATCTAAAATTTTACCTAATTCCAATTTGTTCAAATAGCTTCATGTAGCTAATGATAACCCTCCTGGAGAGTAGAAACCTAGATCCAGTCACTCACTCAACAAAGAGATCTGAATATCTTCTAAGCATCACATGAGATGGAGATAGGGAAGATGTGTCACTGTGATGTCTTTGTCCTCAAGGAGTGAACACTGAAAAATACACTCTTGCTAATTATATACAAAATCCACCATGCACTCAAAGAACAGAGCAATGACCAGAGGCACATCTTATCTATGTTCTAAGATTATATCAATGAAACTCAACTAATATATGTTGAGTACCTATTTTTTTTGTACAGCTTGTTATCAACTCTGTTCCTTAACAGAGCTCTCCCATTCTGTGACTGGTTGATTCATTCATTCAATATATTTCTATTTTCTTCCACAGCAGGCACTTTGCTAGATAGGCTCACATGAAAATGAATCTGGATGTCTGAAAGGGAATCCCAGAGTTTCACAGTGAAATACAGAATTTGTTCATCAGGAAATGACTTATCAAGTGTTAAGTTCATTTTGGGACTATTATGAGATGGCAGTAGTTTATATTTGAGAGCTCCATTCAGCAGCAATTTCTAGTGTTAATAATACCGAAATAGGAAAGAATTTGCAGGTTTGTCCATTAAAAAGGGAGATGTCTGTATGGTTAAGATGACTCAATGCTGAGTCAGAGGACCAGAGCTCAGATCCCAGCAACATTAGATGACTCAGAAACATCTGTAGGGCTGGAGAGATGGCTCAGCAGTTAAAGGTTAGGCTCACAACCATAAATATAAGAAACATCTGTAACTCCAGCTTCAAAGGATCCGAGGCTCTTCCCAGCCTCCTTCGGTACCCTCACACATGGGCACTGACAGTCATACACACACACACACACACACACACACACATACACAGACACGGGGACACACACATACACACACACACACACACACACACACACACACACACACACACACACACACACACACACACACACACACACACACACACACACACACACACACACACACACACACACACACACACACACACACACACACACACACACACACACA
>PVIH01008470.1:0-10000 GCA_004025045.1 Sigmodon hispidus
GCTGCGGGTGTGGCCAGGTGCAGAGTTCAGCTGCCCCTGCTCCAGAGTGCACTGGGACGCCGCAGAGAGCACAGGTCCCGGTGGCGGAACCGGAAGCAGTGTGAGGTCAACTCTCCCTCCCAGGCCAGGATACCGGCGCTGAGGCCCGCCGAGCCCTCCTCACCTCTGGTCAGGGTTCGAATCCGCCCCTCAGAGACCCCTGCAGTTAGTTTGCTCAGTTCACTCAGTTTGGGGTCGCGGTAGGGATCCTTGCAGATACCCTCAGCAGCAGCAGGAGCTGTGGGTGTGGCCAGGTGCAGAGTTCAGCTGCCCCTGCTCCAGAGTGCGCTGGGACGCCGCACGGAATTTACTATTTTATGAATTTGCCCTTCCTATATCATTTTAGCAGATCTCAGAAAGACTCCCTTCCTTTCCCTAGTTATTGTCTTTTAAGAGTGTGTTCTTGCTGCTATGATGTCTGTATAATTTCTCTTTGTCTCACCCAATATCAGTCTACAACGTCTTAATAATGACAGTACATTTGAAACACAAATTTTAGTTGTTATTAAGTAAAAACTCAAGGCCAGATATTGGGGAAAGGACTGGAATATCAGAGAGGAAACAGACCATAGCCAATTCTCACCCAGTCAACTTCTCAAGGTAAAAGATATCTGCCAGAGTCTTTCAGCCTGGCTTGTTGTTCTCAATGTCTGCCTAGACCTCCTTAAATATCTTCTTTGCCCAGGTGTTTCACTTCTAGGTTCAACCCTGCATCATATTCTAGAGTTAGTATTAGCTATTACTGTTTGGTAGTCAGGCTATGTACTCTCAGAAACACAGAAAGATCTGTCTCTAGAGTGTTGGGATTAAAGTCATAGGTCACCACTTGGTCTTTTACATGCTGGGATTAAAAGTGTGACCTACCACTCTCTTACCCTCCTGGATTGATAGTGGGTATAACTGCTTTCAGATATTCCAGACTGATTTTATTAAATATAGAATATATCACCACATACATTAATTCTTGCCATGTGTTTGATTTTAAATGAATGAACTGCACTAGACTGACATAGAAATAACTTCAACTTTCAAACTTTACAAGTAGAAAATCAGGGGAGCTAAAAATTTTCTTCATAGATGAAATTAGCAAACACTTCCTGCCAAGTTATATCCCAAGGCATTAGTATGAGTTACAGCAGCATATTCTCAAGCATAAATTCAAATAGAATGTCAGCATAAAGCATCGCTGTAGCTTCTGTAAGCATTTAAAGAAATGCTAAACTGAAAATCTGAGAAAAGTATCCTAGTTAAGTTTAATTTCAGTTTAACACAGGATGCAATTACCTGAGAAGAAAGCCTAGATACATGGGTGCCCACACAATACACAAGCACATTCATGCACTTAAACATAATGTAAGGTTTTTAAATGAATCTAATGATTTTATATTATCTAGCTATTTGTATAAAGTATGTGGTATATTCAGCTCCACTCTGTAGGGATATATATATATATATATATGAATGAATGAATAAAATTACTATAATACATCTTAGAAAGATAAAATTGAGTATCAAACAATGGCTATATTTAATAGTTTGAAGACTGCAGCCCATTTGTAAATTAAAGGACAGTACATGTTTGTGTACATGTGTTATAAACTATATGTTCTTATAAGAAATGTTGCCACAAGTTCATAATAAAGGACATCTTCTGAACTCCAGGAACATAGACAAGTGCTTGGCTGTGAGCTACTGCATTTGGTTCCATCATTCATTAGATGTTGATTTTATGATGATAATTAGGATAGTCACCTATATGACTATAGGGCAAGGCTAGTTCCGGCATAGTCTCCAGCATTGTTACGATTTATAGCTTGGACCTCCTTGTGGGTTCCTGTGGGTTTAACTAGCACCAGGTTTCTCCTTAAGTCCATGATGGCTCACTCTGCAAGACATTGCTCACCTTCTCTGTCCCTCCCTGAACACAGCCTTCTGTGACCCTTATATTCCCACACCCTATTCTTTCCCCTCTACAGCCTCCTCCAAGTTTACCTCTGGAGTTCAGTTGAAGAGAGGAAGGAACAATTAGAGGAGGAAGGCAGAAATGGGAGTGTTAAGAACAAAATAGACAAAATCACAGGAAGAGCTGACTGGAGCTAATGTGAGCTCAGAAATTCTGGACTGCCTGAATGAGTCTGAACTAGGCCCTCTGAATGAGGGTGAGAGTTGTGTTGATCAATCTGTTAGTGGGACCCCTGACTATGGGACCAGAAATTATTCTAGTTACATGAACTGGTGTTTCAGAGAGAACCCACTCCCTATGGTGGGATGCCTTGCTCAGCCTTGATACAGGGAGAAAGGAATGGGTTCTACCTCAACTTGGTATATTATCCTGTGTTGACTACTCAAGAAACACCTTATCCCCTTTGAGAAATAAATGGGAGGCTGAATGGAAGAGGGAGGAATAATATTAGAGGGTATGTAAAGGAAATTTAATTAATAATTTTAAAAATATTTTTAAAAGAAAGGACTTCTTTTGGAGCTAGCCAGAATGGATTTGTGCAAGTTCAGGAGATGATTTCAAGCTAAGCCAAGGCAAGGAGATTTTCATGTACATCCTTGAAAGCAGGGAAAAAGCAGTGTAAATGTCAAGATGCTTCTGCCTTGAACCAAGAGTAAACAGAACAAGCAATCCATTAAAAGTGCTTTTCAAACATGCAAGTTCCTCAACTTTTCTTTGGAGAAATGTTAGCTCTCATTTCAGTCTAGGCAAAGAAAGAAGGACATTATGCAGAATGATATAAAACCCACTCCCCAGACATTCATGCTCATGTCCAAGCTGCATACAAATCATAAGTACTTGATTTTGAGAATACTAAGAACTTTACAATGTATAAAACACAAGTCCCTCAACATATTTGAATTATCATCATATCATGACATGATGTTTTAATTATAGTTTTATATAAGTAATAAGAGAGCCTATGGTTTGCTGTTTGATTGGGGTGATGACTAATTTATTTTATACATTTTTTAGTGGGGTGTGGGTGATCTGAATGGGAATAAAATTCTATCATTTTTTCTCTTGTCATTATTCATTATTTGTGCTTGTTTTTAAATTTAGATAAAGTATTATGAAACGCTATTGTCAGGTATGAAGAATTATGTGAAGAATTTTGTTTCTCTTAAAATACAAGAAATGTTTTATCTTTGAAAGATAAAATAAAGCTAGGCAAAGTATACATCATCCTAAAGCATATAATTATATCTATTCATAAATATAAAAGAAACATATACAATGAAACACAATATAAAATTTTTGTACATTAGTCAGGTCATCAAAGTTTGCAACTTTTACATTGGGTCCATTGTTTTATTCTCTATTCATGCACTGGCATTTTAGTTCCAGTAACCACTAATAAAACACTTTAAAAGCATCATGGGAATCCTTAATTAGTAGCTATTTTTCTTAATCTAAATAAGTCAGAGGTAGATGGAATTAATTACTATGTTCTAGCACAGACAAGACTCTATTATAAAATTTCAAAAATATTTTCCTTATAATCCATATGTACTGGCTTATTTTTTTCCTTTTTTGACTTTTTTTCCTTTCTTATTATTCTTATTATTATGAACAAAGAAGTCACACTTTCTATCCCTGTATATCCTTATTCAAGATCCCTTCCCTCTCCTGCCACATCTGGTCATTCTTTCTTCTCCACAACTCCCCATCCCCTCCCTGGGCAGGTAGCAGACAGTCCCACTGACCCAATATTGGGTCCCACTGACCCAATATTGCTTAGTTCACTTTCCACTCCTGACAGATCCAGTTTTCTCCCCCCTCCCTCAAGAGTGAGTCAGGTGTTCCTCTAGGGGAAGTGGGATCTGAGGAGTCGGTCCAGGGTGTTTCTGATCACAAGCTGTTCAGTGGTTGTGGTTTGCAGCTTGGGCATGCTTGGCTTTTTTCTTGTTTGTTTGTTTAGAGACCACTAATGAGTGAGTATATCCCCTGCTTATCTTTCTGAGTTTGTGATACCTCGCTCAGGAGGATATTCTCCAAGTCCATCCATTTGCCTGCAAATGGATGGATATCATTTTTTCTTACTGCTGAGTAGTACTCCATTGTGTAGATGTACCACAGTTTGTTAATCCATTCTTCAGTTGAGGGACATCTAGGTTGTTTCCAGATTCTTGCTATTACAAATAATGCTGCTATGAACATAGTTGAGCTAATGCCTTTGGAGTATGACTGTGCATCTTTAGGGTATACACCAAGAAGTGGTATTGCTGGGTCCTTGGGGAGATTGATTCTAAATTTTCTGAGAAACCGCCATACTGCATTCCAAAGTGGCTGAACAAGCTTACACTCCCACCAACAATGGAGGTGTGTTCCCCTTGCTCTGCATCCTCTCCAACATAGGCTGTCATCTGTGCTTTTTATCTTAGCCAATCTAACAGGTGTTAGGTGGTATCTCAAAGTTGTTTTGATTTGCATTTCTCTGATGGCTAAAGATGATGAGCACTTTTTCAGGTGCCTTTCAGCCATTTGTAATTCCTCTGCTGAGAATTCCCTTTTTAGATCTGAACGCCGTTTTTTGATTGGGTTATTCAAGGTTTTGGGCTCTAGATTCTTGAGTTCTTTATATATCTTAGAGATCAGTACTCTATCACTTGTAGTGTTAGTGAAAATCTTTTCCCATTCTGTAGGCTGTCGTTTTGTCCTATTGACAGTGTCCTTGGCTTTGCAGAAGCTTCTTAGCTTCAGGAGAGCCCACTTATTGATTGTTGGTCTTAGTGTCTGTGCCACTGGTGTTATATTTAGGAAGTGGTCACTTGTGCCAATTCGTAGAAGTGTATTTCTCACTTTCGTTTCTATCAAGTTTAAAGTGACTGGGTTTATGTTGAAGTCTTCGATCCACTTGGATTTGAGTTTTGTGCAGGGTGGCAGGCTCAGATCTATTTGCATTTTTCTACACACTTCCATCCAGTTATGCCAACACCATTTGTTAAATATACTATCTTTTTTTCCATTGAATGTTTTGGGCCTCTTTGTCAAAGATCAGGTGTACTGGCTTCTTATTCATCTTGCTTGATCAACAAGAACCTTATTTGCTGAGGTTCTTCAGGTACTTTTCCAAAGACTAGCTCATTTGTTATCTTTATGTTCATATCATCTGGAGTATAGGATCTACATGGATACTAGAAGGTTAAAAAAAAAGATTGCCATAAAAGATACCTCAGTGCTCTCAGAGCTTATGATTAGTGTTGGACAGTGGAATGAGAACTCTCATGTGCATGCTCATGCCCTAGGTCACCATGAAACTGTGAAGGAAAAAAGAGCTGTCTGTGCTACATATAGTAACTCAGCACCAGGAACCATCCCTCCTAACACAGTTTGGACCATTTCACATGAGGTTTCATCTAATTTAATTCAGCTTTGGAAGCAGAGCAAACTAGTGGTTAAGATAATAAACTTTGGGTTTGGAAGATCTAAGTAAAATTTTACTTTACATCCTGACTGAAGTTTCTCCTCCCTCCTCTCTTCCCAATCTCTCTCCCACACCCCGCTCCATCCCTGCTCAATCAGCTTTTTCTTTGTTTCTGTTGAAAAAGGGGCAGGTCTCCCATGGATATCAAGGAAGCATGGCATATGAAGTTGCAGTTAAGACTTCTGAAGCACTTTCTTTTGTATTAAGGCTGGGCAAGGAACTCAAGAATGAGGAACTGGTTCTAAAAAGTCAGCCGAAGCATATGGACAGTACCTACATTTATTGTTAGGAGTTCCACAGGCACACCAAGCACATAGGATTTCATAGAGTCTGAAATAATAACCCAGGGGGCAGCATGGGACAGACTTGGGCCCTCTGCATAAATGTGACAGTTGTGTCATTGAGAAAGATTTTTAACATCCCTGAGAAACAGTTTTATAAGCTGGCAACTTTTTGTTTCTGAGAATTTGCTTTGAGAATTAAAAGGAAAATTTATGAGAGTGATTTTTTTTTTTTTTTTTTTTTTTGCTTGGTAGACTTTTCAAACTAGGAATCATGATGGTCATATTGTTTTTTATATTCAATGAATGCCTAGTAATGGGAGCTCAATATAAATCAGAACCAGTTTTGTCTCACCTTTCTGTGCTACCTTTAAACTACACAGTAAAAATACTAAATCAAACACAGCTTATCGCCAGGTGGTTGGAGCTCAATTGTGGATGCTTGTTTATCATTCAAAAGGCCACAGAATTGATGATCCACACTGTGTAAAAAAAAGTGCTTGTGTGTGTGTGAGAGAGAGAGAGAGAGGGAGGGGGGAGAGAGAAAGGGGGGAGGGAGGGAGGGAGGGAGGGAGGGAGAGAGAGAGAGAGAGAGAGAGAGAGAGAGAGAGAGAGAGAGAGAGAGAGAAAGATCATGCACATGAAATCCCATATTTCTTCCACTGAATGATAGAATAAGAGAAAACTGCTATCCTCCGGAAGGCTGTTTGTTGAAGAGAGACCAGGTTGGTAGCACTGCAAATAAATACATTTCTATCATTGCCCAGAGTTTAATGAGTTAAGAAAATAAAGACGTATATATACTCAGTTCTAACTTTGGGATGGGTCTTTACTCTATCTAAACACAGAAACATTTAGGCTGCCCTCCTAACTCAGTATTTCTATCTATAAAACATACATAAATGTCGTCTCCAGACAAAATTAATAAACAAACAAACAAGCAGGAAGCAATCACCCACTTAGAAACTCTTCTAAAAACATAGAAACTCTTCTGTTTTATTAGCAGGGAAACTGAAGCTCAAGCATAGGGACTTCATCAAGGTTATGGTTTATGGCATAATCAAATTAAAATTCATGTTTCTAACATCCTTTGGTATTATTTTACATATTGAACAATGATGCAATAATAAGTATTACTTTGGATGAAGTGAACTTTTGGATTTCAGTAGTGTAGAGTCTTGCCATGTCATTTGGTTGATTAACAATTTCATATCACATAACCAAGTTCTTTCTAGCAAGAACTGCTTGTCGTGTGTGTCTGGAGAGAGAGAGAGAGAGAGAGAGAGAGAGAGAGAGAGAGAGAGAGAGAGAGAGAGAGAGAGAGAGTGTATGTGTGTGTGTTTCTGTCTGTCTGTCTATCTATCTGTCTATCTATGTCTGTGTGTCTTTATGTTGAGGAATGTTGTGTCAGGGTTAAGAAGCTATTCTAGTATTTTTAAAAGATTAGGATGTTGTATATATTCTAACTCATCCATTCATCATTATTGATTGGATTTGTACTATATACCATCATTGTGTTCAGCTTTGACACCACAATAATGAACATAGAGTCATTAGTCCTGATAACAGACTTGATATCATCTACAAGTAAAGCATCTGTTCCCATTTTCTTTTACCTACTATTTTTCAAAGGTTTTTACTAAGTTATTCTTTTTGAAGTTCAGCACAGAAACTGAATATTTTTGTCTCTTTCTACACCATAAAGTATCTTTCTGATACTGTCAGACTAAGGATCCTGTGTGCACACTGTATGTATTTATTAAAATGTCTTCTATTTACATTTGTATTCTTTTACCTCATGTAATAAAAACACTATTTTTGTCAGATTTGCAAATGGAGATCCATCCATTTTATGGGTGTAATCATTATGATCTCTCTTGTAGACCACATGGTTATTTCTCTAATAATGTATTAAATTTAACATGGAGGGTGTGAGGGGGAAGTGATATACATAGATAGAAAATGTGACATTATTCATAATAAAAAGATACAATCAAAAAAATTAACAAGCCTTTATATGTTAAATAATATTAAGAATAGTATTTATTTATTTATTTGTATTTTATGTAGTTCTGAAGCTAGAGTTACAAACAGTTGTGAGCTGCCATGTGGGTACTGGGAATCGAACCTGGGTCCTCTGGAAGAGCACTCAGTGCTCTTAACCACTGAGCCATCTCCAGCCCCTAAGACTAGTATTAATTATAAACTTTAAACCAAAGCAATTGTAACTTGTAGAAGGCACTGTGCTAGTCATTTTCCATATATCATGTGTAAGCCTTTTAGCAATCTAATCCATTTACTTTTATTATATTTTAAAAGATGGAAGAGACAGCTCACATGAAGCAGAGATAGGCTTGGAGCCTGAGATGTTAAATCAAAACCAGGTTGCTTTCTAAGAGACAATGATCCATGTACTTGATTCAATTTGTTCCTAGTTTATTCAGAAATCAATAGTAATTTTAGCTAAATATTTATGTTTATATAGTCTAATATTGCTTGAAATTCCTTAGATGCCTGTGTCCACCAACAGTGACTATCACAGATAAACATCTGCAGGGTTCTGATTCTGTCTCTGGTGTTGGGAAATATATACTCTCTATTGTTCTGGATCTTACCCAAAGCATTGTTCTCTTCCTTCACAATTTCATAAATCTTAAACAGAATTACAAGGGAAGCAATGTTTATTTTCTAGAAATATACATTATACACAGATATCTTTGTACATGTCATATAAAGAATGTCACAAAAGCAAGACCAAGAATTGAGTCATAGATCATAAAACCTAAACACCATCAATCAAGTAATTCAATGAGCAGATCTACCTTCTCTGGCATACTTTTTCTTTAACCAATTAGGTGAGATACACTGGGAAGTATCTAAGATTCAGTAAGTAATTATAAAAGTATGAATTAATGTTCTTTTCTGTTAAGGAACATTACTGAGAAATAATTACCTAAATGGCAGTAGAAAGCTTAGAAAGTTCAAGTACTTTGAGAAAGACTTCCTATATTTTTGTCTTCTTTTTTATAATCTCCTGTTTCTCTAATTCCAGTGCAACACATTTTTAGCATTTTCATGTATATAGTATCCAGATAACTTATTGGCATACAAAGAGAATTGAGAAAAGTAGTCACACTCAGTACTTTCTTTACATCTTCTTAGGTGGATAATCTCTCTCTCTCTCTATTCCCTCTGAGAGTGAAAAAATATTTGTATATTGCATAATTTATGTGATCATTAAGCACTCATGAGTCACTGAGCTCAAGAAGAAAATGTCTGCTGATAACCCAGACATTGTGAAGAACCAGAATATTCATATCATATACAAAACTATTTAGCAAGTATAACATTGATGCAATAGAAATGGGAAAAAAGAGCCAGTACACTTGACTCTGTAAAGCATGCATTTGTTTCTTTACTCATCAGTATAATTCTTAGTTTGATTG
Organism: Sigmodon hispidus; assembly: GCA_004025045.1. Lineage (NCBI taxonomy): Eukaryota > Metazoa > Chordata > Mammalia > Rodentia > Cricetidae > Sigmodon > Sigmodon hispidus. Next base: position 9,196 of record PVIH01008470.1, read on the forward strand.
AAAGCTTACATGAGCTACTTTAGCTGAGGAAGAGACATAGTTGCCCTCTCCTTCTTCTGGCCACCTGATCAACTGCTGAGTCTAACCACTTTTCATGAATGTGCTGAATATTTAGTCAATACCTCAGAGCCAATGTTTTAGTCTTATACTAATAAAAATGTTACTCTATTAAATTATAATCATGTTTAGAGGACACCAACATGGAAATTTAGAAAGTTAGCAAAGAATGACTAAGAAAATATCCAAACCACACTGTTTAATAATATATACATATAATAGAAAATTTGACATATAATTAATATAATCCTAAAGACACTGAATTGTGCATGAGAGGATGATAGAATTTCTTTAGCCTACCATATGAAAAGTCACCCATTTATGAGACCAATCTTAGCATGAAAACTGGAAGACTACCTATGCTTTCAAAGTACAAATATTTTTTGTGCTTGTGCTTTAACTTATTAAATACATAAAATTGTCTTATATTTAACTCAAATGAAAACACCACACAGATAATTTAAGGAAGCCACTCAAATGCTTTTCTAATAAGTGGATTAAAATGACAATGAAAGTATAAAATCCTAGGTGATGCTTCAGAAAGCCATTTTAACTGTATAGATGCCTGGAAAGATGAGGAGAATTTAGTGCTAGCCTCAGTAGAATTAGTTTATGTATGCACTGGACCTATTTTATGGAGTCAAAGACTACTATAACTGAAAGAAATCCTCCACACAAGTATCCTGTGCTGTAGGTGTTCTTTGAAAATGTTTATGAATTTATTCTGATCCCACTACTTGCCTAAAGT